>ML792856.1:178060-195659 GCA_009831015.1 Picea engelmannii | reverse complement strand
CCACTGTTCAGGTTCCAAAGGATCCTAATAGTCAAGGGACTACCTCTCCTCTCCCCTCTTCCAAATACAACATTCTAAATGAGTTGGCAAGCAGATTCAACCCTTTTGGACATGGTTGTCGTCCCTAAAAAATAGAAGCATCTAAAACATTTCATGGAAGGAAAATCTTTCATTGTAGCCAACCTCTCTAAAGAGGTAGAGGAAGATGATTCGTCTGTAAATAAAGTAGGTGTACATAACCTTAAACACCCTATAAAAAAAACCCTATTTTATATTTTTGTAAAGATTATGGATAAGATTTCCCATTGTTTCCTCATTGATGGTGGTTCGGGCCCAAGTGTAATGTCGAAGATTATTATGGAAGAGATAGGCTTTTCTTGTACAAATGAAAAAGCCAGAAGCATGATCTCTTATAATAGACTACAACAAACAACCATAGGTGAAATCAAGGATGTGACCTTGGTTTTGTGCGCACACCCTGAAATTAGGACAACCCTTAATATTCAGGTAATCGATATGCCAGTAAGAAACTACTCGATCATCCTAGGAAGAGATTGGAAATGTTTGACTGGTGGATACCTCTCACTCAATGCGACACACTTATCCATTCCTCGGAATGGAAAAAACATTGTAGTCCTTAGAGAGGGAAGAATTTTACCTTACATAGAAAGTGTCCCACAACCTAATGTGAATTAAAACGAGGAGGACTTAGGAGTGTATTCCATCTTTGTTGATGAGGACAACACTACCTTGGAACAAATCGACTTAGATGATGGTATCTGGCATATGCAATTTGATGGTTCATGTTCCAATGAAGGAAACCGAGCTGGTATTATCTTGTACTCTCCTATGGGGAAAATTCATAATTTTTCTTACAGGTTAGAGTTTTCTTTCACAAACATTGTCACTGAATTCGAAGCATTACTGTTAGGCATTGAAAATGCCTATAATCTGGGTTGTGGTCACCTTACAGTTTTTGGGGATTTCGAGCTTGTTGTGAACCTTGTATGTAAGATATACTCTCCTAGCAACAAGTTGATGAAATGCTACACCCAAATTGTTTGGGCACTTATCTCGAACCTACTATCTTTCAACATCACTCATGTTAAAATGGAATTGAACTCAATGGTTGATCGGTTAGTTGTTTTTGCAACCTATCCTAATCAAAAACTTCTTCCACAAAGACCTGATTGTACTTTTCAGTCTCTGTATCGTCCACATATCCCTGACAATATAGAATCATGGCAGGCATTCCCTAGTGATGAGAGCATCTTTTCTTTCATTCAAAATGAACCTTATAAGCCTAACGAAATTATATCAAAGGAAGATAACAATATTCCTAAGGGCTTGACTCCTCTAGAAAGTTCATTTTCATCGAGTGATGTAGGCAACAAAGAGAAACATAAAGAAGAGGAGTCGAAAAGGAAAGTGGGTGAAACTATTTCCTTGAACATTGGGACACCCGAGTCTCCAAAGAATGTTAAAATAGGTGCCCAATGTTCTGATGAAGAAAAATTGAAGTTTCCCATACTATTTGGTGAATTTCAAGATGTTTCTTCTTGGTCTTATGAGGATTTTCGTGGTTTTGATCCTTCTTTTATACAACATGTCATTCCTATCAAGGAGGGCATAAAACCAGTTAGGTAAAAACAAAGACCCATTAACCATGCGTTGGAAGAAACTATCCGAAAGGAGTTGGAAAAACTCCTGAAAGCTGGGATTATCTTTCCAGTTAAGTATTTGGAATGGGTTTCTAATTTGGTTCCCATTCGGAAAACAAATGTCCAAATTATATTATGCGTATATTTTCACACATTGAATCGGGCTAGCATAAAAGATCACTTTCCTCTCCCTAATATGGAAATGATTTTGCAGCAAGTTGCAAGGTCACATATGATGTCCTTACTTGATGGTTTCTCTGTTTACAAACAAATCAAGGTAAAAAGGGAAGATAAATATAAAACCACTTTTATTACTCGTTGGGGCACTTTTTCTTATGAACGTATGCCTTTTGGATTATCCAATGCAAGTGTCACTTTTCAAAGAGCTATGCAAATAGATTTCGACGATTTGATCGACAAGATTATTCATATCTATCTTGATGACTTAACTGTGTACTCTAAAAATTGATCAGATCATTTTGGTCATCTTAAAAGAGTTCTCATGCGATGCACGAAATTTGAAATTTCTCTAAATACTTCTAAGTCTATTTTCAGCGTTACCAAGGGCGAGCTCCTTGGACACATTGTCTCTGATTCAGGAATAAGAATTGATCCTGAAAGGATTGTTGCTATCCTAAATCTTCCTGCTCCCACTTCCAAGAAGAAGGTTCAAGATTTTATGGGGGTTATTAACTTTGTCTGTAGGTTTGTTCCTAATTTTATTGTAATGGTCAAACCAATTCATAATCTGCTTAATCAAGATCGTTCCTTTTCTTGGACAGATGATGTCGAAAATGATTTTGTAGGGATCAAGAAAGCAATCATCTCCGCACCAGTTTTGGCGAAGCTAGACTTTGAGAAATAATTTATGATATATACTAATGCCACAGAGGAAGCAATTTCTGATATCCTAATGCAAGATGATGACCAAGGTAACAAAAAACCAGTGGCTTACATGATTCAAATCTTGTCTGATGATGAGTTTAAATATTCTTTTATTGAAAAACATTCTTTCACTCTTGTTAAATTTGTTGAAAAATTTTGCCACTTCATCTTAGGTAAGCATACGTTGGTAAAAGTCCCTTTACCCGCTATCAAGTTTTTTCTCTCACAGACTTATCTTTCCGAGAATCTTGCACATTGGTTTGCCAAGATCCAGGAGCATGATTTAACTATCGTGACTTCTACACCATCAAGGGACGTGACTTAGCCCTTCACTTAGCTCAGCATGCTGAAACTAGTGAAGAAATTGATGAACAAGATAGTTCTCTATCAACATTGTTCTACATTGATAATCAAATCCTTCCGGTGTCTGAACATCCTTGGTATAAGAATTTGGTTTACTATTTTCAAAATCAAAGATGTCCAGATAACTTAGACACTCGTCAAAGAAGAAGGCTCCTTCTTGAATCTACTAGATACGTCATTATAGGAGACTTCTTGTTTATAAGATCTGCTGATGGTATGTTGCTTCGTTGTGTAAACAATGAGGAAGCACATAAACTGTTGCAAGAAACTCATGGTTATTCAAATTCTCTTATTCATGTAGGAGGTCATTTTTCTGCTAAAACTATTGCTTTTAATATTATCATAAAAGGATACTGTCGTCCCTCAATCTTTCGTGATTCTTATGTTTTTTCGAGATCGTGTGACAAGTGCCAGAAATTTGTTGGGAAAGAACGTCTTTCATCCATTTTTTTACAACATGTCCTCCCAGACTTTCCTTTTTCAAAATGGGGATTGGATTTTATTGGTCCCATTAATCCTCTGTCTTCAGCAGGACAAGTCTTTATTTTGACAGCCATAGACTATTTTACGAAATGGGCTGAAGATGTCCCGCTTAAACATTCTACAAATGATCAAGTGATTTATTTCATTGAAAATAACATCTTTTCTAGATTTGTTCTTCCTTTAGAGATTATTACAGACAATGGTCCCGCTTTTATTTATGCTAAGATGACCCAATTTTTAGCTAAATTGGGGGTTAAACATTTTACCTCATCAGCTTATTAACCCCAAGGAAATGGGTAGGTCGAGTCTACCAACAAGAATCTGGTGAGAATTTTCAAAAGGCTCATCAAAGATAAGCCTTGTCAATGGAACACTCTCCTCACTTACACCCTTTGGGAAGATCGAAATACTACCAAGGTGAGAATTGGTTGCACTCCTTTCCATCTTGTTTATGGTCAAGAAGCCATTCTGCCTACTGAGCTAGAAATCTCCTCCTTGAGGTTAATGCTACAGGTCGAAGAATTAAATTCTTCTGATGTTTCACAAAGGATGAATGCACTCCTGGATTTAGAGGAGCAAAGGACATTTTCCTTGGGTAACATAAAAAGGAGACAACAGACTATCAAAAAGTATTTCAACAAGAGTGTCAAAAATGTCAAATTTAAAGTCAATGAGAAGGTATTTTTGTGGGATTCATCTCATGCTGATAGGGGAAGACACTCAAAGTTTCAAAAATTATGGTTGGGTCCTTTCAAGATCGCTTTTGTCCTGGGTGAAAACTCTTACATTCTAAAGGACTTACAAGAGAGATTGTTTTCCTATAACACTAATTGTTCTGACTTAAAATATTGCGTGGAACCAACTTGAAGAGTTTAACGCTATTTGGATTATTTTGTATTTTAGTAGTTTTCATTTCTGTTATTCCAATTCTTCTTTTACAATAGTTTTCATTTCTTATTTTACATTAGTATTTTCAATTCTATCATTTCAATTCTTCTTTAATTTTAGTAGTTTTCATTTCGCTATTTCCATCTTTGACATTTAATTTCTTCTCACTCCCATTTTGTTGTTTCATTTATGTTATGACATTTCTTACTTTTGTTCTTTTGACTTCATTTTTTGTCAAAAGTAAAGTGTTGGATCAGTTTTTCCACAGCAACACTCCTGCAAAGTATTGTTAATCAATAACAATCAAGATTAAACGGTTGTCATGATGTTCTCCCTGAAGACATCATTGAATTTGTTTTCTACTTTCACAGTTGTTTTATGAGATAGTGGGTTACATCTCGCTTCTGCTTTCCGTTTCTTCATCCATTTTGAGATTCAAAAGAGCAAGTTCAGAAAAAATTTCTCCTTGGAGTCAAGAGAAAGTTTTAGTTGAATGATTATGCTTATAGGGATAAACCCCTCATACTTAACACTTTCCATGAGTTATTCCCAAATTCCCGGTCATATTTCCATTAAATCCACTCACTTCCCCCTGTTGCATAATCATTTTGATTTATATATTCTTGATCTGATGATTACTTGGTCTACAAAACCAGACACTCTGAGTTCTTAATCTATTGGAAACATATTTCCCTATGGATTCGCTAGTTTGTTGACGATTAAAATTGCAACAAGCAATTTTTCTTGCAAATTATTGCTTAAGCCCTATTATTTAAACTATGTTAATAATATAATACTAGTAGGTGGGACCCCCTTGTATACTGGAGGCTCGGTGATAGACATATCACACATTTTTCTGTTGTTGTTTCGATGTTGCTTACACATTCCTACATGGTTGACAATGCAGTCTTGGTTTCATTTTGACATAGTAACAGGTGGATGATGCATTTTATGCGATGTTACTGCAATTCAAGGAATTATTTTTATGTTATGATGGGCATGTATTTACAGTTGCTATGATTTAACCATGTCACAAATCATCATGATCTACTACCTCGCCACATATATACAATAACTATGTTAGTGATAACATAAACAAAACAAAGAAAGAAAACTTATGAAAAAATCCAAAAGGGAAAGGATCTATGTTTGAGTTATGTTAAGGGTTATATGCAAATGGAAAAGTAAAAGATGTTAGTGTTAGGCCTAACTATTATATGGTTGGTTAGTGGATATGTGATTTTCATTTGATTTATTTTGGGCGCATATAACATTGCAATACATATGATATGGCATAGAGCTTGGCAAAGTTTAACGTGTGAATGTTTGGGTGGCACATTGGGAAAGGACTATCGCCGCATATTTCAATGGTTTGGGAATTAAATACACGGTTTAATGAATGGTGAATGTTTAGTTGTCTTGTACTTCGAATTGAATAGGATAGGAGATGGAAGCAATGTTCAGTAAATGCATGTCACTCCATACTTCCCCCATCACCTGTCACCCTAGTATTGTTCCTTGTTGCATTTCGGTTTGTTGGTGGTTAAGCTCCACATTTTAGGTTTGGGAAGAATAACGCTCAGCCAACTCGTCCTTTTAATCTCTTTGTTACAGGTATGGTTCTTTTTCACTCCATCCATGAATTATGCTCCATGTATGAACAAACAATGGCTCAGTAATGCTTGGGTTTGTGTGTTCCTAAGAATTTTGACTATGTAAATATGTGATATTTCTCTCTGTGATGACTGTGATTGTTTCGGATTGCAAGAAAAAGAATTGGTTTTTGTTTGAGTTGTGCATTCAGTAGTTGCTCTATCGATTTAAAATCGTGGTGGGTCTCTTTGGATATTAAGTGAATGTGGTATTATCGCTCTGTATTAATGGTGGAGGGTTTTGTTCTGTGTATTATCATTGGTTGTTCCCTCACAGTCATGAGTATAACCCTATCCAGTCGCATTCAGATTTTCATTCGATTGTTGTGCATTTTCTTCATACCAGAGTCAATGTCGTGGGATCATTCTCATTGTCTTGGCACCAAAGTATCTCAAGATCCAGTCTTAGGGTGGCCATAACCCTAGTATTGTTCCTTGTTGAATTTTGGTCTATTGGTGGTTAAGCTCCACATTTCGGGTTTGGGAAGAAGAACGCTTGGACAACTTTTCCTTTTAAGCTCTTTGTTATAGGTATGTTTATTTCTCACTCCATCTATGAATTATGCTCCATGTATGAACAAACAATGTCTTAGTAATGCTTGGGTTTTTGTGTTCCTGAGAATTTCCACTATGTAAATATGTGATATTTCTCTCTGTGATGATTGTAATTGTTTCGGATTGCAAGCAAAAGAATTGGTTTTTGTTTGAGTTGTGCATTCACTCATTGCTTTGTCGATTTAAAATCGTGGTGGGTCTCTGTGGATATTAAGTGAATGTGTTATTATCGCTCTGTTTTAATGGTGGAGGGTTTTGTTCTATGTCTTATCATTGGTTGTTCCCTCACAGTCATGAGTATAAACCTATCCAGTCGCATTTGGATTGTCATTCGGTTGTTGTGCATTTTCTTCATACTAGAGTCAAGGTCATGGGATCATTCTCATTGTCTTGGCACCAAAGTATCTCAAGATCCGGTCTTAGGGTGGCCATAACGTTGATATATACTGTATGGTTTTGGGTTGATATAAGTTATTCCTAGGTATTATGCATCCTCACTGGTATTATTGTCAAATGGTTCGACTCTTAAGAAAATAGATAAGGGTTATATCTATGTGTGTTCTTTATAACTGTCACTGTTCAGTTAACATTCGCCTCTCCTCTGCAGGCGTAAAATGCACTATGTGCACCGTATATTTATACCCTACCCGTCATTGTCTTCCTCTATGGCTAACTATTGTTCCATTGCCCAGACTGGGAGTTATAAGGAGACCTTGTGGATTGCTACTATGTCTGTATCGAAAGGGTTTTCTCCTGTGGTTGATATGTCTCTGAGGACCTCCAGTTCTCTGTGCTATTGTTAAATGAGCATGCTCTTGATTGTCTCCTTGTATTTATTTTTGACAGAGCCCGATTTTAAATCTCCAACTGTTCTTGCTTCTTTTGGGAATCTTCTTGGTTTTCAAATATTGGTTTATCAAGTGGAGTGGTTATGGAATTTTCCATTGAGTCTCTATCTCGTCTTTCTATGATTGAATAATTACAATTGGGAATGGACAATAATATGTAGTTGATGGTTGTCTTATTTTTGTTATGCTTCAACTCACTATGTTCTTACAGCGTGGTCGTAATTGCAAATTGGAAACACCTGTGTGTTTTTCTAGGCCTGATCGGGGTTATAGCTAATTGTGGGTTTTATGGTAACTATGTGTAATTGGTTATGTTCATTATGCCTGTATTATTGAATCATCGTGCATATTATAAATGGTTACATTGACAATGATGAGGCTCGGGTTTTATGTTGACTGTGGTTTCGTTGCAAAATCTTATTGGTTGATATGATGAAGAATGTGTGTGATCAGGCATTTTTTGGAAGTTAGTTTGTATTTGGAAAGGGACCTGTGTATATTTTAATTTGGGCCGATTGTGAATTGGTATACAGTGGATGTTATTTTATTTAAATTCTTAAAAGGAAAGAAAATAAATTAAAGACCAAGCATTTTCTTAATAGGACTGTTGAATGGAAAGTTGTTTCGATTATGAGTATGATTGCACAGACTGTTCTAAATTGAGAAGTTTTTGGAAAATTTAAATGCGGGAACAACAAATAGTTTGATACACAGTAACTGTTGATATGGTGTTGGTATTTTTTGGATTGATTTTAGTACAGAGTTATGATTATTGATTACTTAATTTGTTTTATGAACAATATGCATTATTTCCATTCCATTCTCTCACTTTCCGCACATTACGAATCCCTTCACATTCCCAGATTCACTATTCATGTCATGTTCTTAAAATTAAACTATAATTAAATGAAAACTATGTATTATAGAAATTGAAGGATAACACAGAGATGAGTTACAGTTGATATGTTTTGTTATTACAATACAGTTTATTATTTGATGATTTGTTGGGAAGTAATCATGATCTACCCCCCTTCATTTTATCACTTTTCGCTCAATACAACCCCTCAGATATCCCAAAACCCTTATTCACCCCCTGCTCATTGACAAGTATTAAACGATTTTTATAGATTGGATTGGATGAGTCTGATGTGTTCTTGAGCCAAACTTTGTTTCATATTTAAATATATGTCAGGTATGGTTTGTTTAAGAAACTAGTTTCTAATAAACGTTGTATACAGGAATGAGCTTCTTCAGTAGCGGAAGCCATGGCCAGAATAACAAGGGAAGAGGAAATTGGAAAAGGGGTCCTAGAAGGACAAGGTTTTCGATACATTTTGATGCAGATCCACAAGAGTTGAACCAGCCATTACAAGTTGGATTTTTCAACTGGATTGGACAAGGTGTGGTCCAACCTAGGCCAGAAATGCCTCCTTTCCAACCCCTGCATGTCCCTGGTATCCCAGTTCCCCCTCATGTCTCATTAAAACTTGAAGTCCCTGAAAATGATGGATGGTAAGAGATTGCCCACTCAATAATCTCCCAACATAGTGGCTGGCCCAATTTGTCTCTACCTGCTCCTTCTCCACCGGTTAACCCAATTTTCCAAGCTTCCCCTGCACTCTCACCTGTATAGTTTTCCCACGCAAGAAAGAGACTAAAAACTGAAGCCCACCGTGCACCTGATAAAGGAAAATCTATTGCTGCCCCCTCCTCTCCCTCAAGTGATTCTGACAAATCTATTTCATCCTGCATGCACTTGAGAGATGATTGCTCTCATATTATCGGTGATATTAAGCCTAAAGGCTCCACACAACCTAAGGAAAATTAACAGAAATGAAAGGGAGACAGTAGCAACAAAGGGAAAATTGCCTCCCAAAGTGGAAAATATGGTGTTTGAGTGTATTTATTTATTGATTGTTTAGAATAGTTGACTGCCGAAGTTTTTGGACAACACACTATTTTTGGATATTTTGGATATTATATTTTTTGGATATGGTTAAAATATCATTGATATTAATTTTCAAATTATGAGAATGATGATGGATGCCAGAAGGAGGGATGTTTTATTGATTGACTAGTTGTGTTTATGTTTGTTAAGAAACTAAAGGGAGTCACAAGGGGTCCCACCTACTAGTTATTATTTATTAAATACCCTTATTATTATTATATTAATTCTTCCCCTAAATTAAAAGTTAGTTGAGTTTTAGTTAACTTAACTAAAAGAGGTATTTTAATTACTTCAACTAATTTTGATTGCTTAAAGGAAAAAAGAGAAGGAGGAGAATAGGAAGAGAAAGCATACTAAGGTCTTCTCTTGAGTTTTATTGAGATAGTTTAGTTTTCATACATTCTTTAATTCATTGAAAGCCTAATTCTCTTTTATGACAATAGGGTCCTATTGTAGACAACAAGATTCAAGGTTGAATTACATCATTCAGACATTTGTTTTTCAAAGGTGTTGATCTATGTTTGATAGTCTGTGTATACTTGTCTGTTTGTGAATTAAATTTCATGATTGATAAAGGATATTGTGCAAAGTCGAGTGGGAAGAAATCTATGGCAAGATGATCCATCTTTTAAATTTCATTTTTTTACTTTCTATCAAAAGTCCTTTTGTATGGTTTTCATCGGGGACATCTATGTTTGACTTTGGTCCAAACTTCTTCAGGGAATTTTGTAAAGAGAAGGATTCTTTTGATTTATTGGAATGAAATAAACAATTGATATTCTGTCTCATCTGTGTTAAATTTTAACTTGGTATTTTTTCTTTTGTCTCCACATTTAATTTTGCATCTGTTCTATTCAGAAAATTATATAAAATATTGAATTTTTCACCAATCTTCTATTTATAAAAAATCAGCCTAAGCCCTTGTAACCAATACTTGTGGATTAGGAAACAATTTTTGAGGCTATAAACATAGGGTGATATTCCTGTCTATATTGCCTTAGCCAAGAAAGATCTGAAAATGCTTGAGTAATATCATTTCATATCTTTTCCTCAACATGGTTGAATAAAATAAATCTCTCGGCTAGATAAGAGACAAAAGGATCTTAGTCGGAATACAATAAATAAACTAAAACAATGATAACCAGTAATATAATTATGTTGTTGGATCAATGGATGAGCTATAGGATCTAATGCAAGCTAAGAGAACTCATACGACAACTAGTGCAAATCCGGAAAGTTCTCCCTGGTGGATAAACTCCTCGGATCTACCCAAAAATTGTCTCAAACAATGTGTCCTGACCTCATGCACACTCTCAGTAGATGACCAACTRAATATAGACCCTCTGACGATCTGTATGGACCCCAGATGGATCCYCTAGGGGAATGTGCCCCAACTTCTGTTGGAAATTGTGCCCTAGTGATTCCTCTGTCGGAATCGACTGATAAGGATCTCAAACTGAGCACCCTAGGCTCCTCTAAAATGGGTTGGAAGGATTTCACTGGATTTGATTTGATGATCTCTTAGGAATCCCAAATGTGTCCCACCCAACTGTTGCATCCTCAATGGCTGAGTAATGTGCCCAAGATGAATTCTCTGTCAGAATCTGATGGGAAACCAGGAAATAGATGTGCCTTACCATCCTCTCAACTAGGTTGGAAGGGAATCCATGGATTCTCCCTGGATGGGACAAGTCGACTCACTAATTCTCCTCAGAAGTTGCACCCTCACCCTGAAAGTGTTCCCTTGTTGTTGAAACATGTGTAACTTCTTCTAAAGATCGATGGAAGATCTGTGTGATCTCCCCGGTGACTAGGGTGTGTCTCTCAACACCAAAATCAACCACTAGGTGTATTCCTTCARGAATCCACATAGATATCTCTCCTGAGATKCACCTCTCTACTCACTAACAAGTCAAATTATTCATAATGATGAATTAAGTTGATTTACCCTTTTCTTATAGCTTCCTGAAACCCTAATTCATTGTTGACCTATTTTTAACTTATTTGTTCTATTTTTAGCTCACTTTGACTTAAAGCGCTTTTACTCACTTTTAGCTCAATGTCACTTTCGAATTATAACACCCTTGACTGAAGTGACATCTAGTAACCCTATTTACCCTTGTATGGCCCTGGCTATAGTCTAACAAGTATGTTTAGACCATTAATACTCCTCTTTGGAGCTCCTATTTGGAAAGGGAAATTATAGGCACCCATAGATGAGACACTACAACCCCTTGTATATCATGCACCCCATGCCTAAAGGTCTTCCCCCCATCCATAACACCTCATCCACATGACTTAGAAGGAGGTCCCCTTGGGAAACACTCCTAAACTTGAGGAACAATTCACCTAATAGGTTGTTTTCTCAACCCTCCCATACCTAAACTTGGAAAATTGCATAGGGTCTATCGATTGAAATATATGCTATCTATTTTGACATTAAATTGTCAACCCGGGGCTCGTAAGCTTCGAGGTGCCAACACTTTATGTGTAGGTCTAGCTCTAATCTAGATTATTCTAGCCTAATATAATCTAATGTTGGAAAACTCAAATAATAAAAAGATTAAATTAACTTGAACAACTCTTCACCTAGGGAAGAAACCTGACATGGAGTGACCATATCTTGCAAGTTAGGTCATTAATCTATCTGTTGGTGATTTAAATCTATTGGAAAATTTAAGATGCAAACTAGGGAAGAATCAGTACAAGGGGAGAATCGAAAACTGGTACCAGAATAACAAATTAGTGCAAGAATTTATTATGCAAGAGATGAGACGAGGCATGAAATATCACTATTCTAATTACTCTTTTTACTTGGAAATATAACTCTGTGATTGAAATACTCAATTCATATTAGAGTAACTATCATTTATCTAATGGTTGAGAGCTTATCTACCTTCTACGATGAAAGAAAATGTCACGATGGCATCTTAGCACTACTTATAATTCAAATGGAGTGCATGCAATATTGATTTCTATAGAGATGTGTAAATTAGAGATAAAACAATCTAAGGAAAACCGTGCCATTAAAGAAGTTTCAATTTATTAAATACATGTTCTTATAAATGACATAACCTATAAACATTATTCAAAATAAATTCAAAATTAGAAACTATTCCATCACACTGAGACTAGAAGTGTTCTAACACAGATAATACTCTATGCATCCCTGAAGGGATTAATTTAAACCATAACTAAAAGAATCATAGATGACAGTTATGTCCATTGTTGAAATGACCAATCTGCAAATTAGAATACAATTTATGTGAATGAGAATAAAACTATATATGTATAGATGAACAGTGAAATGATCAAGATCATGTAAGTATCTATGCAATACAATCTATGTAGATAACCTACATAAAAGAGTTATGTATCAGAAAATGTACAATTAGATGGCTAGATATGGAAAATCACAAGAAACCTATAAATTATATAAAGAGATATGAATATGAATACACAACAATATAAACTACAAGCACCCTGTAAATTAATAAGCAACCTGCACAATAGAGTTAGATGCAAAAATATGAATATACAACAAACAAAGAAGATACACAGACCCTTGGTGGGCCCCCCAGATAGTCATGATACTACTCCAGATCAATACACAATTAGTGAATCATTTATATTAACACCAGAGTCAAATTACAGAGCAAATTTAGTATAATGGTATTATGATATCATTGTCCTCGTTTTGAGAGGCCTCCAATATTTACAGAGTTTTGATACAACTGAGAGGTCGAACATTGAAAGAGTCAACTCTCTCTCAAACCAGAAAATCATTTTATCTATGCTATTAATAGACTATGAGTTCTTAAAATCCTAGCTCGAATATAGGAGCTAGTTCCAACTGTCTAAATCGAAATACAGTGGGAGCCATAGAAGGAAGGCGATAATTGGTAAAATACCCATGTTCTGCATTCACCCGAAAATGCCTACAGATATGCCAATGGAAAACCCTGCTATGCTCTAAGTTCTGTATTGAGGGTCGGATGAAGGTCCAGATGGAGGTCTGGATGGAAGTCTAGATCTATCTGATATAAATTCAGCTACCAAATGAAGGGACGCAAACTACTCTCAATCCGTCCATAATTTTAGGAAACGGCCTAAGGGGGACCTAACTAAGAATATTATGCACAAAACCCATGTGCCGGATTTTTCTTATTCAACTTCATTCTCCCACAAATTGAGCTTGAATTTCACTACCTAGAAAAGGGTGTGATAGAACAACAATTATTCAAATGATATTTCAATGATGCAAATATTTTAATACTGTGTATAGTGAATTCATGCCCCATGATATCCATTGTTTTAGTTGTTCGGTGGATTGTATAGCTATATAAAACAAGATGTTCATAACACTAAGTTTATCATATACAAATTAGTTAAAACTATGTAAAATACATTATAAAGTATAAACTCACATCATTTATTGTTAATGCTTCTAATCAATGTATTTTAAATAAATGGTATGCTTTAAAGGGTGAAGGGAATGGATTATGGTCAAATATGATGATACAATAGTGAAATGAAGTGAAATAAATGAGGTATTTTAGGAGCCCATCATTCCCCCCAGACCAAAGATATGGCATGTCCCCATGCCACGAATTAATTGGAATTGGCCTTTCATTCATTTGAAAACTATGTATTGTCAACAATAGTCTGTAAGCAATCTTCAGGAAAATTAAGCCAACATTATTATTCTAAGAAAAACTAGAACTTAGAAAAATAAGTATTAATGTTATGTTATGGGAATGACCAAAATGACACTACACTAATTCGGATTTCTTAATACATACAATTTTGTCAGTTAGTAATAGTTTATGCTCATGAAGACCATATAAGTTGTGATAGGGGATTTTCCTCATGTCCCTGGATAGAAAACATGAGGGTATAGATGATCTATAAAACCTATAGGAAACTAGTCATCCATGTTTACTTTCTCAAAGGCTTATTTTCATTCAAGTAATATGGATAAAGTTTGCGTTTGAGTTCATTAGGCTCCTAAACTTATGGGTCCCACTTCTAGGATAGTGACATCCTAGGTATAGTATCAATTAGATGACAAGGTCTTAAGTGAAACTTATAGACATTCTCAAATGGCAATTAGATGATATTTATTTATCATGTTTTTTCAACCATGCATCCTTCTTCTTAAGTATTTACACAAGTCTAAAATTCATACAAACAAATATAGATTAGGCATAGTAAAAGACATCAAAGTCAAAACCCATTGCCAACAAGCTTGTTTAGTACCTCGATGGGGTAACTTCGATGTCTAAGAAATATCCTCTCCAGGAAAAATGCCCTATTTCCAACTAGCATGTTCAGTACCCCGATGGGTTTTCCTAGTCATAACACAGGCCGGTACCCGCTGCCAGCAGACCTGTTCAGTATCCCGACGGGTTAGCCTCTTACACCCATTTTAGCCTTTACCACCACCCTTAAGATTTGTATGTATGTATTTCTTTTGCAATGATATGGGAAGGAAATTATGAAAACTTTTTTTTCATGGAATAGAATGGTATATGGGTTGGAAGAAACTCTATAAATTTCCCATAAAAGATTGTTCGCATGAAAAATAGACTTATGCATTTATATTAGTCCAAAGACATATCATGGTCAAACTTACTTAATGTGTAGTGGATGAGGTCATAATAGAATGACTTAAATATGTGTCTAGTCCCTGAATTCATCTTCTTCATATATAATTATAGTAGTTTTCCCTCACAAGTAGGAGTGGCAGCCACTCTCCTGCTACTATTTGATAAGGATGCTTGAATAACAAGCTCTGATATGAAACTAGGATGTACAAGTTACCTATAGGTATTACTATGTAGACCTTTAAAATTTAAGTAAATCCCCATAATGCATTAAAGTTTGGTCTTGAGCAACTATTATGATGAGTAGTTTGAATTATGTATGGAGTAAGAAAAACAAAGTTTCAAATTGTTTTGGTTTAAAATCATTTAATATTTATCTTCTTCTTAGTTCTTTTATTTAAAAAGAAAACAAAAAGTGAAGTTGCATGAAAAACTAACTAATCACATACAACTTTTTATTTATGTTCATAATATCCTACTTTACTTAAAAAGAAAGAAAACTCTTTATTCAAGTGTAATAACTTTTCCAATGTAACCATGTGCGGAGAAGAACAAGAAACTTACCCATATCCACATATGAAACAATTACCGCAGGGATTACCTCGATATGAAGAATCAACCAACCTACTTGTTTTGGCATCAGAAGGTGTTGAAGGAAAGAATGGTATTGTGGCATGATGACCTTTTGAAACCAAATTTCAATGTAATATTGATGTTCATCAATAGTAATTTATATGCTCTCCTTCATCATGCCATGCAAATCCTCTTCTTCTGGGTGATTGATTTTTGAAGTACATAAAGGATCTACTAAGATGGATGTTGAGAAATCCTCAATATCAGGTATTAGTGTTCGCTCTCCACTGGATGTAGTCCATAATTTTCCATCTTCCTTCTCATTTTGGAAAGGAAAATCATTTTGTATCTCATGGGACTTTGGTTATTTTATCATTTCCGAAGAGTTAGATAAGTTCATGACTATTGTCAAGATGTGTTCTTCCTGAAAAGAAGAAATCCCAACTGCTGCTAGGATTTGAGAGAGTTCTCCCAAACTAATGGTTACCTTTGAATCCATTATGCTAGTTGATGGGTCCTACCTCACACATGGATTAGTGTCCAAGGTTATTACAACACCCAATGAAATAATAACTGAAATTTAGCATTATGGAAACAAAAATGAAATTAAATGAATTGCAAAACTTAAAGCATACTACTTAAAGAAAAATTGAAATCCTCATGCTACTTTAGACCTCGCTGTCACCAAGTTATCTTTTCACAAGAGTTATCTCTTCAAAAATAAAACACAATTGCAGGAAAGAAAGCATGCTTGTGGGAAAGTAAATTGCAGAAAAGTAAACAAAATGAGAAAAGTAAACAAACTTGTAGAAAAAGTAAACGCTCTTGCGGAAAGGGAACAACAAGGCTTTTGAGAAACCCATTAAAATGGATGTGTAGGTTCTTACCTCTCGTCTTAAAGTTTCTCCTCCCCCTTGTTGTGTAATTAAAGGAAACCTACCTACATATGCTCTAATCCCTTAGCACCTCCTCGACAACAGTGCCAAAAATGTCAAGTGAAATATATGCTATCTATTTCGACATTAAATTGTCAATATGAGGCTCATAAGCTTCAAGGTTCTAGCACTGTATGTGCAGGTCTAGCTCTAATCTAGCCTAGTCTAGCCTAATCTAATATAATGTCGGCAAACTCAAATAATAAAGAGATTAAATTAACTCGAACAAATCTTCACCTAGGGAAGAAACCCGACATGGGGTGACCATATCTTGCAAGTTAGGTCATTAATCTATCCGTTGGTGATTTAAAGCTATTGGAAAATTTAAGATGCAAACTAGAGAAGAATCAATACAAGGGAAGAATCGAAAATTGGTACCGGAATAACAAATTAGTGCAAGAATTTATTATGCAAGAGATGATATGAGGCATGAAAGATCACTATTCTAATTACTCTTTTTAATTGGAAATATAACTTTGTGATTCATTTACTCAATTCATATTAGAGTAACTATCATTTATATAATGGTTGAGAGCTTATCTACCGTCTACGATGATAGACAATGTCATGATGGCATCTTAGCACTACTTATAATTCAAATGGAATGCATGCAATATTGATTTCTATAGAGATGTATAAAGTAGAGATAAAACAATCTAAGGAAAACATCGCCATTAAAGAAGTTTAAATTTATTAAATACATGTTCTTATAATTGACATAACCTATAAACATTATTCAAAAGAAATTCAAAATTAGCAACTATTCCATCACACTTTGACTAGAAGTTTTCTAACACAGAGATAATACTCTATGCATCCCTGCAAGTATTAATTTAAACCATAACTAAAATAATCATAGATGATTGTTATGTACACTGTTGAAATGACCAATCTGCAAATTAGAATACAATTTATGTGAATGAGAAGAAAATGATATATGTATAGATGAACAATGAAATGATCAAGATCGTGTAAGTAGCTATGTAATACAATCTAAGTAGATAACCTACATAAAAGAGTTATGTATCAGAAAAGATACAATTAGATGGCTAGATATGGAAAATCACAAGCAACCTATAAATTAGATAAAGAGATATGAATATGAATACACAACAATATAAACTACAAGCAACTTGTAAATTAATAAGAAACGTGCACAAGAGAGTTAGATGTGAAAATATGAATATACATCCAAAAAACAA
>ML792856.1:143784-171393 GCA_009831015.1 Picea engelmannii | reverse complement strand
GGGTATTATTCCTTCACAAGGAGTGAAGACTGGAGTTTTTTCCACTCAGGGTCTTTGGAATCCCTGGAAGGGATCAGTTCCCTCGCAAGGGATGTCAGACATGGGTAACCCCTTCCATACTCAATGGAACCTTGGGCAAGGATCCATACCCATGCCCATCAGATCGGCTGGGGGCATCCCCTTCCAAGGTCCTTGGAACACAATGTAGGGAGAAATCCCCAAATAAGTTATGTCGTCCAATTACGGGAGTCAGTCAATGATACCCCAATAGACAAAGTTGCCCTATTCTAGTCAAGGCCACATATTTTACCAAAACCCTGGCCAGTAGTCCAACTTTTCCTAGAAACCTGGTGTCAGTCAAACTCTAGGACCCTCTTTTCCTCTAAATAGTTCACAACTGAAACTATATTTTCTAGCAATGCTACATCTTCCAGACTTGTCGATATTTCTGAATGACCCAATTTTTCACAATCCGCGTTGGCCCCCCATGCCGATTAATTTTCCCTCATATATTCCAAAATTTGAAGGCAAGCCTCGCGAGGATCCAGGTGATCATGTGACGACTTTTCATTTATGGTGCTCATCAAACTCACTGAGGGGTGACTCTGTCCAGTTGTGCCTTTTTCAATGCACTCTTATAGGGGGTGCTACAAAATGGTATATTGAGCTCGATCGCTCGAGGTACTCTTAGTTCAACGAATTGGCGATGGATTTTTTGAACCATTTCTAGTTACCTGTGAGATACGATGTCGACACCGAATTGTTGGTCAACTTTGAGAAAACCAAGGCCAACCACATCTCTGATCATATCTAAGAATGATGATGTCGAAAGAGATTAATTAAGGTCCAGGTCCCTTCTTCCTTCTTTCTTGAGTGGTTCTTGAAGTCTCTGGTGCCCTGCTTATCCAAGGATGTAGCGAATTCCGGAGTGTTTTTATAAGAGGAGGTGATTATGAGAGCGCAACAGCTTGAACTGATCTACCCTAAGTCTGTCATGCTCTATGATATTTTTCCAGATGCGTGATGGTATATTCTCGATAAGGCCAAGAAAAATTTTGGACCCCATGCCAATGGAATTGTGGGCTCAATTCAAGGTAAGTCCACGGACCTGTTTTCTAATCAGTTACAATAATTTTCGATACAATAGACTATGGCCACCCAGACTACTAGTTTAGTTTTTCCCCCTACCTAGACGTTAGATGTACATAGTGTGCGGTCGAAGAACCCTAAGGCCAACCAAAAACCCGAGGGAAAGAAGAAACAATGGAATAAGAAGGGTAAAGGGGAAAAAAAAGGCTACCAATAATGTTGGCAGGGGGGAAACGGAGAAGAAGAAGTCGAAGTATCTGTGTACTCTTTGCATGGAGGACCACCTGACTCATATGTGCCCTTGGCTTGTAGAAGTTCAGAATCTATTGGTGCAACAATATCTTGTTGTGTTGATGAACCCTTTTACACAAGGGCAAAACATGGCTCGGGATTTAGCATCCTCAAGCATGGCAAGGGGCAATCAGGGTCCCCCCACACCTACCAATAACAACTCGACCGAAAATATTTACATGATGAATGTTGAGGATAATATAGAGACTAGAGCTTGAGATTACGAAATGTCAGAATTTGTCGAAGAAGGGAAAGGAAGCCACTAACCCACCGACTCCTCTCCATATTGAGAAGGCGACTGGCGAAACGATGACTCGCATCTCTAAAGGTTTGTTTAATAAGGCTTCTCATAATCCAAACGTGAGGGCCACCAAAAACTACTTCGTTGTGGAAGATTTGGCACAGACCCCTTGCGCGATGTCTTCTTTGGAAATCCTCCAGAGTTTCCCCTCGCAAAGAAAATATCTATTATCTACCTTGGGATCAGCATATACTTGTAACCCGAGAGCGATCGTTTTTTATCCAACTGACTTGAAACGTCATCTTCCTTACCACTTTGTGTTTCAGATAGTAGTGGCTTAAACCAAGAAATTTGTTACTCGAAACATTTTCCATACAGTGGTTGACGAGGATTCCTCGACTTGCGTGATGTCATTGGCATGTTGGAAGGCCATAGGCCAGCTCGGTTTTTCTCCATTGCCTACGTTGCTTATGGCATTTGATGGTCATTCATTCAGACCACATGAAATCATTCCTTATTTCCCCATGCAGTTGGGAGGAAAAACCATGTGTGTCAAAGTTGAAGTGTTCAATGTGCCTCTCGACTACAACCTGTTGTTAGGAAGGAGTTGGACTTATGCAATGCATGCAATGGTTGCTAGGGTTTTTCAGGTCTTTTGTTTTCTGCATGAGGGTCGGATTGTGACCATTGACCAATTATCTTTCTCCCATCCTGACCCTTCATCGAGGGCTTCCACAGCCCAGCATTGTCAAATTAGGTGCTTGTTTGTTTCCGTATTTTATGGGAACTTTTGATTACCTGTCGCCTTCTGGCAATGTCAAGCTTATATCGATTGTTCCCGACCAGCCTAGGGCTGAAATTATACAAGTGTTATAGTTTCAAACGAGCTACTTTAACAATCCATGGAATTTACCTTCCCCATAGGCCTTGATGGAAGGGACAGGGAATGTTGGCATGGCCATGCCCTTGTCTGTGGCTAAGGTTGCATACAACATTGTCCAACAGACTTCAGTCGACCCTGATCTAAATCCCACACAGGATTTAGATCCAGTTCTCGAGCCTATTTGGGCTAAAGGTTCTCTTTCCACTCAAGATCCTTTAGACCTAATCTTTCCCTTTGATGAGACAATTATCGAGGCATTGACTAGTTCCGATAGACCTTGGGATGATGTTCATCATAGATCTTAATTCCTTCCCAAGTTAAGGAGAATAGAGGTAGGGGGATTATTTTTTACTGTGAATGGAGATAATTCTCGTCCTATCAATCCTTTGGATACGCACAGATTTTATGCCAAGGGTAACATGGAAATTATCGCTACAACGATTCCAATAGATATCTCCAAAACCCCTGGTGTTGTGGAGAATGTTTTCGTCAGAGCAGACTACTCCCCCGAAGATATTTGAACTTACACTGAGTTATTCAAGGAATTATGCGACGTTTTTTCCTAGTCTTACGAGGAAATTCCAGGCATTGACCCACGAATTGTCGAGCATGAAATTACGACTTATCCTGATGCCAAGCCGATCCGATAGAAGCTTCGTCCAGTGAATCCTCAAAAGGTGGCAGCAATTAAGGAAGAAGTAGAAAAACTACTCAAATATGGTTTTATCTACCCCGTACAGTTGACGGAATGGGTGTTAAACCCAGTTATGGTTAACAAGAAACAGGGCACGATTCACGTGTGCATGGAATTCTATGATTTGAATAAGTCATATCCGAAAGACAACTCTCCCACCCTGTTCATCAATCAGATTGATTAAGAGTGCATAGGTTGCAAGGTATTTTCATTCATGGATGGTTTCTCGAGATACATTCAGATTCAAAACAAACCCGAGGACCAACATAAAACAATTTTTATTTGTCCTTAGGGCACGTTCGCATATCGTAAGATGCCTTTTTGCCTGAAGAATGTTGGAGCCACCTTTCAGTGGGCCATACCATTTTATTTTCACGACCTTAGACACATATTCGAGGGGTATCTTGATGATCTAGCATCACGCTCTCACAAGACATCTGATCATCCTGCTCATCTTCGACTAATATTTGAACGATGTCGTTATTATAGGATTCACTTGAATCCTAACAAGTACAGTTTATGCGTGAAGTCGGGTCATCTCTTAGGTTTTATTGTTTCAACAACAGGGATCATGGTCGATCCTCTTAAGGTTGTGGTGACAGTTCAATTGCCTCCCCCGTGCACGATACCCCAACTTCAGAGCTTACAGGGGAAAGAAAATTTTCTTCGGTGTTTTGTCATGAATTACGCCGAGATCACTAAAGGGTTTATGCGTCTCTTGAAAAAGGGGGTCCCATTTTTTTTGGATGAAGCTACTCAATGCTCCTTTAAAGCGTTGAAACGTGCCCTGACATATGCCCCTCTGCTTTGGCCTCACAATTATAATAGATATTTCTTGTTGTATTTGGCTGTTATGGAGTTGACCATCTGCAGGATCTTGGTTCAGGAAGATGATCTACTCGAAGAGAATGTTATATATTAACTTAGCCGAGGCCTGGTTGGGTTAGAACTCAACTATTCTCACGTTGAGAATCTTTCTTTGGAAGCAATTCATGTTGTCCAATGGTTCCGTCACTACATGTTTCTTCACAAGACCACTGTCATTTCCATTGTGAACCATTTCCAATACATGTTAACATGACGAGTCATTGACAGAAATATTAGTAGATGGATAGTCATCCTACAGGAGTTTGACTAGAATTTTGTTTCTACGAAATCCAAAAAGTCATCAGTCTTTGCCGAACTCATTTCAGAACTTCTGATAGAGTCTAGTGATATCATGCTCGAAGAATCACCTATTAAAGGATATCTTTTTCTAATTGCATCTTCGGACCCCTAGTATGGATATATACTAGTCTATCTCCATACTTTGAAGTGCCATGCTTTTTCTTCTCATGATGATCGTCAACGAATTCAACATCAGGAACGAAACTATATTATACTCAATGACACTTTGTATCTTCGAGGAATGGATTGCATTCTTCTCCAATGCCTTATCCATGAAGAAGCAGAGATCGTTTTGAACGAATGTCACACTGGAGCATGTGGCAGTCATTTGCCTGGGTTGGAAATAGCCCAAAAGATTCTATGTGCAGGTTCCTTATGGCCCTCGATAATCAAGGATTGTGTTGAGGTGGTCAAGAAGTTCCACCCGTGCCAGATATTTTGTCAGAAGATGTGGGCACATTCTGCTCCCATGTTCCCTTTCATTTTTGTTGTTCCTTTCACCAAGTGGGTGATTGACTTTACTACATGTCACTCGACTTCAACCAGGGGGCATCATTACATCATCGTAGAAGTAGACTAATTCACCAAGTGGGTCGAAGCTATGTCAACTTTCAAAAATGATGGCGAAACGACTCTTTTCATTTTTAATGAGATAGTAGCAAGGTTCGACATCCCGAAGGAGATTGTCACTGACCATGGCAGTCACTTAGAAAACAAAATGATGACTGATTTAATGTCAAATCTTGGGTTCGGGAAAGAAAATTTGTCACCTTATTACCCACAAGTGAATGGTTAGGTTGAAGCTATGAATAGTCTCTCAAGACTATTCTTTAGCTGACAGTCAATTCTACCAAGTCTAATTGATATTTGGTGTTGTACTCAGCGTTGTGGGCCTACCGAACATATGTGAAGACTGCCACCGGTTTTTCGCCTTTTCAACTCGTATATGGGTTGGAAGCAGTCTTATATATTAAGTGCCAGATTACTTCTTTAAAGGTGGCAGTGAAATTATTTTTGGACACTTCATCGCTTGAGGAATGCCTACTATATATTGAGAAGCTCGATGAGCAGCGTCGTGATGCAGCCTCAGCCAATGAGGCTCATAAGCAACGATTCAAGTGTACGTATGATCGATTCGTTCGTCCTCATATTTTCTCTGAAGGTGATCTTGTCCTAGTCTATGATCAATACAAAGATCCCCTGGGGGTAGGCAAGTTCAAACCCATGTGGTTCGGACCATTCATTGTGAAAGAGGTCTTGAAGAAGGGCACTTACCATCTAATTGATTTTGAAGGAAATGCCTTGGCGGAGCCTAGAAATGGTCTCTACCTCAAGAAGTATTACTGATAGGTTGGTCACCTGGGTGACTTCTTGTACATATGTATAGCTTCTTATACAGTTTTTGTCTTTTTGTTTTGTGGACATGTAGTTATTTATGTCTTATACAGATGTCAAGTGAATCAGAAGTGTATTTTAGGTTCGCGGACAGTGCTAGCCGACACACTCAGAGGCTTGCTTCCGTAGCTTGGGTGATTTTCACACCTGGAATCCAGTTTCTATCTTCCGGAGGTATTTGTCTAGGTGATGCTACAAACAATGTTGTCGAGCACAGTGTTGTGATAGAATTGCTTCATGACGCTTTGTCACATGGAATTTTTCACCTTTGGGTCTAACTAGATGCTCAGTTGGTTGTGTCCCAGTTAAATGGAGTTTACTGCATTTATGATCCCACTCTGCACCGACGATTCCTTAGGGTGCATCTCTTAGAACATTCTTTCGATTACATTACGTATATCCATGTTCCTAGGAGATTTAATCATATGAAAGATACTCTAGCTAATCAAATATTAGATTGGCATGCTGCACACACATAAAAAGAAAAGAGCACACATACACATGTACATACATTTGTAAAAGATGTAATCCATAAGATAGAAAAGATGTATATAAATATATATATATCAAAAAGTGTCATGAGTACATAGGTAGGCATGAACGCCTCAATAGTGTTCATTATACATAGTTGGGCTTATGCCCTCAAAAATACATGTACAAAAGGTGCCCTCGACACATCAAAGGTCTATCCTATCTAAGCACGGGGCCTATTGGCCCTGCCATAATGCACAATGGTGTTGGCCAAACATCGGAATAGCTAGATCCATGTTTGTGGCACCCCTACTACAATGTGAGGTTGCATAGAAGGGGGTATATCCTCGATCTCATCCATAGGTATAGTGCGAGTGAACGCAATGAGGTTGCAATCCACTCATCTCAGAAATCTCTCAACCTCTTCGAATCGAGGGGGGCTACAGTTGCTGGTCCTCCGGCTATTTTTGGTCCTGCCTCTGGTCGAAAATGTTGTCGATTCCTCGCAAAATCCATTGGGTGCACAGGTCCCACATCTGTACATAGCAGATACACAAGAGTCATTGCTCTATACACATATAAAAATGATATATATATATATAAAATTAAAAATTAAATAACTTTAAAAGCATGTTACCTATATCGCCTCGCTCCTCGTCCGGAAGCATGGGCATGTCTAGATCTTTGGAGAAGTTGATCTCGGTGTAAGGGTAATCCTCGATCGTCAAAATCTGTCATTCCCACCAGTTGAAAAATTTGTCATCGAAGGCCTCTATAGTCCTCCCTCCACCCTATCATGGTAGTAATGCTACCCACCTACATATTGCTGGGAAGGGGGCCACATGCCCTCATACTGTCTCTCTAGGACTGAGACTGGGTACCCTCTCAAAGAAAAAGGAAAACAAAATCATATCGAACCTGAAGTTATTGTTGGTACATTGTCGATACTCTGTCAATTGTCTCTTCATGCACATCAGCACGGTCATACTCCAGTCAAAAATATGTGCCTCCTGACACTGAATGGCATAGTGCATATGTGCTCAGGAGGCCTGTGTTAGAGCTATGGATCTAGTAATCTGCCTAATCAACAGTAAGATCACTTGCAGAGACAAACTAGTGATCTTGTTAATCGGCACCTGAGAACCTACCTTCTCAGTGTCGACCTCATAGTACATCCAGATATAATCCTCGATGTTGAAAGGCCCGAGGGGAAATGTCCTCAAATTTACCAGTTCCCCTCTCCTCGAGAGGCCATTCAAGAAGTGAGTGTCCTCTATCATAGGGGTCAGTGATTGACCATCTATCATGAATGCCTCTCCATCTAGGTGCCAATAATCCAAAAGAGCGTTGAGTAATCTAGGTTGTGCCCTCATAAATGGACACTGGAAAAAATTCCATAGCCCACACTGTTTTAGTGCAGCGATGGTTGTAGGGGGCTCTTTGACCAAAATGTCAATGTCCTCATGCTCCCTCTCCCTCCAGTGGACATGCATTTTGTTTCATGGCAAAATGGAGGAAGTTAGTACTTGCATTTTTATTTTTTCCAAGATTGCAAAGGTGTACGCGAGTTGTATTGGCCACAGTCGCATATGTACGCAGGCAGATTGTTTTCTTCCTGAGTACATACGTGGGTTGTCCTTGGACAACTTGCGTACACGAAGGGCCGCTCTTTTTAGGAGAGTGTGCCCCCTTAAAAACTAAAAATAATGCATGAATGAAGTATGGAAATGCAAGTGGGATGGATTTGTACTTGGTCCAAGTAGAAGGTTGTTTCATCCACTGAAGCTCCCGGAATCAACTCTTTTATCAAAGGGGGTTTTTCAAATTTTGGTTAATTTACGAATTGCAATGGTAAAAATGAGTTGTCAGCTTCTATGTATATAATTTTTAGCCCCTTTTTGCCCCTTTTTGCCCCTTTTTTCCACTTTTTGACCCCCTTTGTCATTTTTCCTGGCTTGGTGATCACTTGATTCCATTTCTGAGTTTCTTATTGGACATTCCAGTACTCTTTTCCTTTTGGTTTGGTAAGTTTTGGGGATGGGTCACTTTTTGGTATACTTTGGTAAAAGTGGTTTTTTCCAACTTTTGCATATAAGTTAGGATTTTGGTTCCACTTTCTGCATCTCGTTGTCTTTTCTGCTTTGCTATAGGATCAACCCCACTGAAGTACGACACGAAACCTTCATTGTTTCTCTAAAAGTGTCGTAATTAGGTGGTAGAGCCTACCTTTACATGGATTCCCTAGGTAGATCCTTGTTTCCTTTTGGCGTCCATGCTATCAATAATGACTATAGGCTTGGGATTCCTTGTTAGTCCTATCATGATTATGAGATAAATCATCATCTGTCTTATGCACCATGATTCTCGGCCTTACCCTCGGGACTCCCTAAATGAGCACGCTTTGTTGTCTTTTAAGCTCACTTTGAAATTTGAAAGCAACATCCAACGAGACTTTATTTATTCTTTTCGATATCGTCTAGATTAACTGAGAAAAGTATCCCCCTAGAGTCTTCTTTAATCCCTTTTTAGAATCTCTAAACATGAAAATATTTATGAGCAATATTGTTTCCCTTCACGCTCTCCAAACTCAAATTTGAAGGCACATCTGTCCGGTGATAGTTTACCCCTTTTTCGGTCCGAACGACTAATTTTACGAATAAAGGTATGCTCTAGGAAATTCGGTTCACTAGAAGAGTATTCTCAGGCATCAGTTTAACCCTTTTTCGGGCCCGAGGAACTAAATCTTCAAAAAAGGAACATTCTCCTTAGTTTTGGTTTATCACCTTTTTCGGGCCTTGGAGATTACTTACGAAAAAGGAACCCCCCAAAAGTCCATAGTTAAGCTCTTTTCAGACAACCTAAAATTGAAAATATCGTCAAGTGAACTTGTTCCTTCACACTCGTTAAATTGGTCCAGAAGAACATATACTGGCATGAGTTTAACCCTTTTCCTAGCCTATAGATTATAGCGGAAAAAGGTACGCCTCGGGAGATTTTTCTCACCGGGAGAGTTCTCTTCAGTAACATTTTTACTTTTTCAAGCTAAAAAGACTAAACTCAGAAAAAGGATGTGATTCCATAGTTAATCTCTTTTCAGACTCCTTAAAATTGAAAATATTGTTGAGTGATCTTGTCTTTGTCACACTCGTTAAAATGGTTTTGAATAGACGTCTTTTCGGTACAAGTTTAACCCTTTTTCGAACCGACTAGACTATCTCCAAAAAAGGTATTGCCTGGAGTCTTCTTTCACATTTTTTCAGACTCTCTAAAATGTGAAAAAACTACCGAGCTTACCTTCTCCAAGCTCGTAAAAATTACATAGAAGGGGTCTCATTGAGTCTCACTTAGTCACGGTTGCATATTTGCGTATTTGGTCTAATGTCGGCTCCATGTTTCTCTCAACTGAACCTTTGAAGCATTCCTTATACACAAGCCTTGTAGCACTTCTTGCCTTTGCGATCTGACACCCTAACCCATGGAGGAATTTTCCCTGAGTGTCCTTTTCCTGCACATGTCTCCTTGCTCTGAGAATTAGTATGTTCCTTGCGTTTGGAACTATAATGCTTGCTTGCAACACTCATTCCTCCTTTGTAACATAGCATTATTTTATTCTTTTTCAAGCTCTTAAAAAATTGAAAAAGACAAAAAAGTAAAATATTCCAAAAAGAGGGGACGGGAAATATGCATTATTTTTCCAGTAGCACAGAGAGTATCCCTTGGAAAAAGCACATCCTTTTGTTTTTTCATCAAGCATTGGGATCTAGTATGACCTTAGGAAGTTGTTATCACTACATATATTTGTGCCCTCCTCCATCTGGTTACTTTTCCAAACACATGGAGAGTTTGTGTTGCCTCCTGCATCGTGAACTTATGTCAATGTCATGTTGCCTGAGTCTGATCATATTTCATGCTTTTGTGCAAGGGAATTTTTACTCAACTTGAGTCAGCCTTTCTACAGTTTGTCTCTTGACCTTCATGAGTTGGCCATCCCAAGAGTCCAGTCAAGTCCAGATTCAAAATCGACGAAGTTTTTTGCCTGATCATCGAGATCCGCATATATTTTCTCGACGATTCGTTGAAGACCTCAGGGTAGTAAGTTATACACTCCCATTGTACTCCTACCTGATTTTTGAAGATCTTGAAGTTGTTTCTCGAGCTATGAAGTCCTCATCTCCAGCCATCAGGTGTCACTAGCTTCTTAAAGATGGATATTATACTTGTATATCTTTGACTGATTTTGAGATGTAGATCCACTGTGTATTTCTCACGGCTACACTTTATATAGTTATATGACATGGATTTGTAGTGTATTTGATTGTCATCCATGATTTAGTTCATCCCGAGCATGGGTATGCCTGCCTCAGAGAGACAATTTTTGTTTTGCAGACAACACCTCCCGAACTCTGGTACTGAGCTCACTCAATTTCATACATTGGGGAAGATATTTTAATGTATTTCAGCCATCAGTTTCTATTCTGACCTCACACATTAGGGGGCATCTATTATATCCCTAAAATTCCCTACTCATGCATACATGGCCTTGGCCCTCTTACTTGCATATTTTTCCAAAGCACTACTGAGAAGATCTTCTTAAAAACCATTTTTTAGAAGATGTATGTGCCCTGCACCATTACATCCCATGTACATATGATTTATGCACCACTACATCTCATGTACATACACTTGTTGCACCATTACAACCCGCGTATGCTTGCAAAAGTTTCAAAAATTAAAAAGTTGCAAGGAATTCGTTGAAATTCACAGGCTATTGGAAGTTTCCCAAATAATCCACCTGCTATATCTCGTAACCAA
This sequence comes from Picea engelmannii, assembly GCA_009831015.1. Taxonomy (NCBI): domain Eukaryota; kingdom Viridiplantae; phylum Streptophyta; class Pinopsida; order Pinales; family Pinaceae; genus Picea; species Picea engelmannii. The sequence continues at coordinate 160,350 of ML792856.1, read as the reverse complement.
ACCGAATAACCATCCTTTTTTCATATAAAAGGAGGTGTTGGTGTCTCATTCAGATCCAAGCATAAGAACAATGAAACTCTTCCAAATTTCACTTCCCCTCCTTGCCCAATATTTTTCTACCTTTTGTGAGATATTGCGTCAACATTCCCTCATCAACCCCTTCTTCCTCTATTAAATCCATTCCCTTCCTTGAGGTGATTAGAATATTGAGAGAAGGAGTTTTTTCAAGTTTCACTTGGAGCATGGTAAAGAGGAGCCCAGACTAGGTTTGCGGAACAGTGGTTGACATAGATTGTAAGTTGTAATCTTTGTATGATGAATAAAAGAATCGCATTTTCCTATCCCAAATGATGATGTTTTGTGTATTTTCATTGATTTATAATTAGAATTTGATATCTAACCCTAACTCATGAACAAAATAGCATGCTTGTAGTCCTTATTTTCTTATCTGTGGATTCAGATCAACCTTGGGAGGAGACGTGCAGTCATTGGAACTACCAAGCTTGAGGAGATCATCACTAGACGTGGGATCAAAGGTATAGTTACCTGATCTCTTCTATTATTGCTTTCTTTTTGTTTTTTTTGGTATGTTTTGGGTAGAATAGAGAATAAATTAACTTTTAGACGGTCATTCACTCTGTCTACATCTTAAACCCTAGTGTAGTTAAAGAGGGGGGTTTCCCGCTAGCACCCTTGAGGTGTAAAATTCACCTCTAAAGTGAAGGGAATGCATATCTAAGGTGACAGTGGGTAGGTATTCTATTAGTTTTTTCCATATTGTGGTTTAGGTCGGGATTTTCCCAACCTACAGTTAGTGCAATAACATTTTGGTGTCGTTGTCGGGGAGGATTTTGAATCCTCTTCGGAATCCCAATGACACTTTGGCAAGCTACCATCCTAAAGCCTTTACCCCTATATTTTTTGGTGACTCCACTTGAGGGATGTTCCCATTCCACCCTTGATGAGATTATCTTAAATCTTATCTAGTGACTCCATTATGGGACATACCCGAAAGGGGCATTACCCAACCCCAAAAAACACTTCCAGGCATAGTGATTCTTCACCAAAACGATCTAATCCTCCATAATCTCCCACTTCCAATGGTTTTCCATATACCTCTCTTATCCCGTCACCTTCACCTACTTCCTCGACTCCTCCACTCTCGTCCATTCCCAGTTCACCAACTATTACTTGGATCCCATGGGTTAAAGATGCATACAAACCTTTAGAAGTGACGAAGATCCTTGGATCCCCTCACAAACTCTCGAAGGACTTCAAGTAATGGCTCCCCAACGTTTTGGTATATGATCTTGTTATGAACAAAGATCACTTGGATGCCTTCCTCCATGCTCTTGAACCTTATGAACAACATGAAGACGTATAGATGAGACTCTTCTCCTACACCCTTGTCGGAAGGGATAAGGAATGGTATGATAGTATTCTTTCAGGAACAATCTCGGGTTGGGATATATTTCAATAACATTTTTCTAGAAGATTCGGAAAAAACAAAGATTACCAGTCCCTTTATGATCAACTCTATAACTACAAAACAAATTCAAGAGAAAGTATAAGGGATTTCAAAGATAGGTTCAACACCCTCGTAAAGATTTTTCCTCAAGATCTCAAACCTTCTCAGAGCACCATCCTCAAGTCTTACATGTCAACCATGAAGGACCCTTGCGGAGTTCTAATTGGAAAGGGACACCCTACAACTGTACTTGAATCCCAAGAAAGGGCGTGTGAGTTAGAAGAAAACATGACCTCGACTCTTATCCAAGAGGAGGACTGTCTCAAAGAAATCATTCAGATTAATCAAGTTGATGGCTTCCTCATATCGGATCCTCCCCACAATATCAGGACATACTTGCAGAGGGAACAAGAGGAGGCCGTTGAAAAAGTTGATGATCGCATGATGATTCTGTTGAGTGAAAAGGAACCAACTTCGCAAAAAATACCTCCCCCAACAAATGAGGTTTTGAAGGTTGAAAGGAAATTAGCAGTAAAGCAGGCCGAAGAGAGGTTTTTACAACATATTCAACAAATTCTAACAGAGGCACATGCAGAGAAGAAAATTGGTGTCATCAAAATTGAGGAGAAAACTTTTTCCTCGGACAAGACCAAAAGGGGAGATTTTGTAAACCGTGACAACATAACCCATCAAGTTTTGGATGGGGGGATTGAAAACACCTTCATTTTAACTCCCTTTTCCTCAACAAAGAAAATATGGAAGGATATTGGGGCTTAAAATTTGATGGTGTGCACTCAAGCTCAAGGTCAGGCGCATGAATAGTATTGAGATCACCAGATAACGAGACTACCTTGTTTTTGTACAAACTTGAGTTTAACTACACAAACAACATTGTCAATTATGAAGCCCTTGTCCTAGGAATGAAACTTTCCATTGACATGAACATCAAGTCCCTACATGTAAGATGAGATTCAGACTTGATCGTTTCACAAGTTAACAAGAAATTTTCTTCCAAGAACCCAAGGTTGAGACAATACAGAGATGTCGTCTGGGATGCCATGAAAAAATTTGATAAATTTTCAATCAAATCCATCCCTATGGAAGAGAATCATTTGTAAGACAATATTTTCATTTCTTCATCTACATTACATAATTCAAAAGAAATCAGTCTCTACAAAGTGGAAGTAAATTTCAGTCCCTCACTACCTAATAACTTGGAATATTGGCAATTTTTTGACAATGAAGACCAGATTTTGTGTTTTCTTCAAAATGTAGGTGAATTCTCAGAATCCCAGATAAACTTATTGGCAGAAAGGGAAAATATTGAAATCATTGATTTACATGACATACCCTTACCTAAATGTGGCATTCCCTTATAGAGACTTTTTGATCAAAATGATATGTATAAGGGGAAGTCATCGAGCAAAATCGATGACGATGTCATTGAATTCAATATTGCAACTGAGGAATCCCCAAATATGGTCAAGTTTGGAAAATGATCAATGTGTGATGAAAGAGAGAAGTTAATTTCCCTCATAAGATAATTTAAGGATGGTTTCTCTTGGTATTATAAATATCTAAAGGCTTACTGAGAGGACATCATACAACATGTTATTCCCCTTAAAGAAGGCATGACACCCTTCAGATAGAAGCTTGGGAAAATAAACCAAAAAATTTCCCCACAATTCCATAAGGAGTTGCAAAATATGGTTGAGGTAGGAATAATTGAGCCTATCATGTACTCATCTTAGGTATCTAATCCAGTCATTGTAAGGAAAAAGACTGGTGAGATCAGGATATACGTTGATTTTAGAATCTTGAAACAGGCTTCGCTTAAAGACAACTATCCTCTACCAAACATGGAATATCTTCTGCAAAGGGTCACCAGAGCAGAAATGATGTCCATGCTTGATGGATTCTCGGGATATAATTAGGCACTGGTAAAGGAGGATGACCAAATGAAAACTCCTTTAACCACCCCTCGGGGGACTTATAAGTATCTGAGAATGCCCTTTGGACTAACCAATGCAAGGGATACTTTCTAACGTGCCATGGATTATGATTTTAGGGATTCAATGGGGGGAATTATTGAGATCTAACAGGATGATTTAATCATTATCTCCAAGAAAAGGGATCAGCACATCCACCACTTAAGAATGATTTTCCAATTTTCCAAATATGCGGAGAATATAGTATCTCTCTCAACCCTAAGAAATCAATATTTGGTGTGGATAAAGGCAAGTTACTGGGTCATATTATATCTAAAGACAAAATCTCAATAGACCCTGTCAGGGTTGAAGCTATCAAAAATATCCCCCTCCCTAAAGACAAGAAAACATTGCAGTCTTTCTTTGGCCAAATTAACTTTGTAAGGAGGTTCATTCCGAACTTTGTTGAAATTGTTAAACCCCTTAATAGGTTATTAAATAAGGATGTATGTTTCAAATCGGACAGTGAAGGTAAGTTAGCTTTCGAATGTATCAAGGAAGAAATAATTGTTGCACCAGTCTTGGTCAGTCCAAATTTTGCTAAAGATTTCATCATATTCTTTTTCATTTCAAAGGACACCATCGCAGGAGTCCTATCACAAAAAAATGATTAGGGGGATGAACAATCGATTGCTTTCATGAGAAAGAACCTTAGGGACTCAAAGTTGAATTAAACCATTATGGAAAAACAAGACTACTCTCTTGTCAAGTCCCTCAAGCATTTTAGAACTTATGTGGGGTATAACAAAATTAAATCTTTTGTCCCTTACCGAGTTGTAAAAGATGTTATATCACAACATGATTGTCTTGGATCAAGGGGGAAATGGGTTTCATATATACATGAATACGATTTGGAGATAAATCCATCCAAGATAATCAAAGGCCAAGGGTTGGATAAGATGTTGACAAAAAGCAATCAAGAAACCATCGAGATGGGAGAAAAGGAGAAAATCAATGTTGTCATAAGTGAAATTGAGAACGACGAGTGGTAATTGGATATCATTTATTACTTTAAGAACCCCACCTACCTCGATCATTTGGTATATCACAAGAGAGGATCCCTAAGGCTCAAAGATATGAAGTATTGCTTGAAAGAAGACGGTCTCGGGTTGAAGAACCTTGATGGGGTGTTCCTCAGATGTGTAAATAAGGAAGAATTTGACAAGTTAGTAGTTGACTTACATTCAGGGTATTATAGAGGCGATTTTTAAGATCATGCTACCTCCCATAAGATCTTAAGGGTAGGATATTATTGGCCCACTATTTTCTCTAAAACGCATCGATATGTCAAATCTTGTCAACCGTGTCAATTCTTTGTCGGAAAACAATGCCTCTCTTCCCTTCCCCTTAAACCAGTTGTCATAGAAGCATCCTTTCAACAATATGGACTTGATTTGATTGGTGAGTTCAAGGACAAATCTAGTAATGGTTATCGATGGGTTTTGACCGCCACTAATTACTTCACCAGATGGGTAGAAGCTATCCCAACAAAGATAGCTATAGAGGAGGTTGTGATGAAGTTCCTCGAGGAAACATTATCACTAGATTCAACGTTCCTACAAAGATAGCCACGAATAATGCCAAATATTTTAGTTCGATGGCACTCAATGAGTTTTGTTTTAAGTATGGAATCGTCTTGTCACGCTCCTCAAATTATTATCCTCGGGGAAATGAATTGGCGGAATCCAACAACAAAAACTTCATGAATATTATAAAGAAAATTGTTGGGGAAAACAAGAAAAGTTGAGATAGCAATATCAAGTATGCTTTGTGGGAAAACCACACAACTAATAAGACCTCTACTGGAAAAAAACCTTTCGAGTTAGTTTGCAGGTTCGAAGCGCGCTTACCTATAAACCTCAATATTCCAACATTACAAATAGATCAATAGTTTTCCATAGATAAAGAATCATTACGGGGGCAAATTGACCAACTTACAAAATTGGATGAAACTCGAAGAATGTCCCTCTATCAAATGGAAAAGAACCAAGAAAAGGTAAAGGGGAGATTTGATCGTAGAGAAAGGAAAAGATATTTCAAGAAGGGGGAACAAGTCTTAATGTGGGATAAGAGGAGATAAAAACCTAGAATGCATCAAAAGTTTGACAATATTTGGTTGGGGCGCTACAAAATAGAGGATATGTCCAGGCTAGACTCATTTTACTTGTCCACGACACAAGGAAGGAGGATGCCATTGCCGGTAAATGGATCCATCCTCAAACATTATTTCTGAGATGGCACTTGATTGTTTTAGGGCTTGAGCCCTAGGTAAGTTGGTAGGTCATTTGATTTCCTACATTTTCATCTTGATTTCTCATGGTATTTTAGTTTCATTTCATATTTCATTTTTCTCTACTTGCATATTGATTTCATGTTTAGTTTAGATTTTTTTGAAAAAATGCTAAAATTTTATTTTCTAGATTAAGTTTCATTTTTTGTTTTAATGTATATAGACAAAGGGTGATAGAACCACCCTATAATTTACAGTTTTATTTTTCAGTGTAGGAACATGTCCATGAAGAGATGTTGTGGTTCTCATGCATTGTATGATGAGTACATGTCCCCAAGTAGAAGTCGGATGTTATCCCCAACTCTTAGGTATAACTAAAGAGATGATGTATTGAGGCCCTTAGGTTTCATACATGGAGTACCGAGAGATATTTTGACCAGCAGTGTCCACTTGCACAGACAAAGACCCACCTCGTCACCATAGCTCTAGGTCTATCATGACGGTATCCACCACATCTGCTAGCTTTCGAAAGACATTGGGTCTTTCTCCATGAGGTACAAGCCAACTATTGTGGTGAGTGTCATTTCAATATTTGAGACATTTGAATTTGTTGCATCTATTACTGATTTTGATTATGTAATGTTTGCTTGGACATTATGCTCTTTTCGTGGTTGACATTGCACCCTAGCAAGTGGGCCACCCTTAGGGATAGGTTTGCAACTGGGAGGTCCTCTGGATGAGTCATCGTGCCATTCCCTACCATGCTAGTAACTTTCCACACTTCATCCCCTCATCTCCTTATATTTTGGGAATTTTGGGTGTACTGACCCAAGAAGGGGATGTCCCTCATTTCATAGGAAGAATGGGTTGAAGGCCCAGAGGCTTGTAGATGGAAAAAGATAAAATCCAATCATTAACCTTCTAGATTCTCTCCCAGGGATCTTGAGGAAAATGAAATGTCCCTCATAAAAAACTGATGGGACTGATGAAAAATAACTGATACAAAATTCCAACCAAGGTGGAGCATGTGTGGGCATTGCTTTTAATGCTTAGGTAGAAGCCCCACACATGTTTTAAAATTGGGGAAGCATAATGTGACCGGGGTAGAGTCAAGGTGGGCACAATTTTTCATGCTTAGGTAGAATCCCCACCTTGGTTTCAACCTAAAAACATCTTGAAAGAATAAAAGGAAATCAATGGGCTTGGAAAAAGGTTGCATTCAAAACAAAGGTGCAACGCACCCTCTACGAAGGCACCCATAGATGAGATGCTAAAACCCCTTGTATGTCAATAACCCCATGCCCAAAGGTATTTCCCCCATCCATAACACCTCATCCACATGACTTAGAAGGATTTCCCCTTGGGAAACACTCCTAAACGTGAGGAACGATTCACCCAATAGGTTGTTTTGCCAACCCTCCCATACCTAAACTTGGAAAATTGCATAGGGTCTTTGAGCATTGGTTTATTTTTATGAGATGGTTTGGATGTACATACTTAGATGGATATTTTATTTATTTTATTTACTCACCATGATGCAGTTTACTTGAGATCCTTGGAGGGAATATCCATTTGTCTTTGCAAGACCTAGCTGGTCAACAATTTTGGAAGAACAAGCCTAGCTTGGGCTTCCATGGGGCTTGAATCCCATAGGTTGGATGCCAAGGGACCATACTCTGGATGATGATTACATGCCTTTGGAGGCCTATAGGACACCTTCTAGGATATTTCCCACCCATTGCATGTCAAACGACTTGTTTGAAAGGGGAAAAACGTCACCTTTTGGGGGCATGATGTCACCTAGGGCTAGGTTGTGGTGATGATGATGGAAACTTGGAATATTTTGAGGAAGAGGCCCATGGATCATGGAATAAAGGTTTTGGTTGAAGACTATTGTCCTTTTGAGGCCTAGAGTTCCCTTCTCCAACTCAACAAATTGACCAAAAGTTCCAAAAGTTACCCAAAAGGAAGGTGATGTCATGTTTCTAGGGTTTCTTTTATGTGCAAAGTATGAATTAAACAATAATATTTTTGTAAAGGGGAAAGATAAGGGATTTTGACCCCTTGTCTTGTGTTTTATCCTAATTTTTTTGGACAAGCTATGTTTAGAGGATTTTTATAAATAGAGATCGACTTTATTTCATTTTTCATCATAGCTCTCCCATTGTGAGAAGATGTATTGGCTGAAATTTTCTATATGCTTGAGCATTTTTGGTATCTCTCTCTCTCTCTTGAAAATGAGTTTTGGTGTTATCTCTTGGTGAATGGATGAGTCTAAGTGGTGTACACCTCTTGGAGGCTTCTTTATTACTTTCTCTTGAATGGTAAATGCTTGGTGAACTAGGGTTTGATCTCTCTCTTTCTTGGAATTGGTAAGGAAAATATGCAATAGTTAGTTCTTTCTTGCTTATTATTGGTCATTGTTGTTTGAAAGCCTAGGAGAAGTATGATGTATACACCCTCCATTAATATTCGTCTTATTTTCTTTACTATTACTATTATGATTATTATTACTACGACTATTATGAATATTCTTATTATTACTATTATTATTGAAGGGCCCTACTATTATAATAAGAACGCGATCGATTGCACCCATTCGAAGCAAGGTTTCCCATCGATCCACTTATATTCGTCTAGTTCCATGAAATATGAGCTTTAATCATGCCAGATGCATTGATTTCAGGATTGTGTTTGATAGAAGGTTGGAACCCTACTGAAATACCTATTCACTATATCCCTGCTCGTTCATTTGGTATTGGATCAATGATTGATTTCGATTCAATCGAGATGTTCCATAACTACAACCGCTCAAATCATAGTCGAAACTCCAACCACTCATTTGAATAATCGAAACCTATCTCTTTTTGTCTCATGCCCCGCCCAACCAATTCAATTTTTGTGGGTTTGGTGAGAGAAATATTTCTCTTCACCTCCTCGACAGTCCCTTCAGTTTCATCTTGTTAGTTAGGGATCAGATCCTCTCATCTTGCTTCAACCTACCAAATGGGAGAAAGTGATGTTGAGAAAATTTGGATGAGTGGGTTGAGTTGTTTGAAAATATTACACAATTCATTCGTTGTTGGTAAGAGAAGGAACGTAATTTTATAGAGAATCAATCCTAACACCCCAACCAACCCCAAGTCAAATATGTCCAGTGATAGTGAATCGAGATGGAATCATCTGCAAAAATCTAGTCACTATAAGTCATTTTTGCAAGGGTTTCTAGGAGAAGTACGAGTGTGTACACCCTCCTAGATTCACCCTAGTTTGATTGGAATATCCTAAGGAATAAAAGGATTTACACCCCTAGATATTTTGTTAGACTAGATTTTCACTTAAAGACTCCACTTACGCATATTTAAAGGCACTAATCTGTTTTTTTGCATTGGAGAAATAAATTGTTTTCCTTGGTAAACGTGTTTTGGTGAGATATCAATCTTATTCAAGTTGGAATCTTGTGTGGATTCCTTGAGGTTGCTAAACCCTCTAGGGCATATTAGTTCTCTTGATATTCTTGGAGCTATAACAACTTAAAATCTAAATCCATTAGGGATGCAACAAATCATCTACTTCTCTTGACTTTAACTTACATTTTGACAGTGGAATTTTACTAGTAACAGATTATTTTCATTGTGCTACTAATTGGTGAACTTTTGGGTGGATTACTTGCTTATTTTTGGTAAAAGTTGTTTCTATAGAAAATCACTGCTACAACCACTTGGATGTCATAAATATACTCTGAAAACTTATCATTACATCCATCTAATACCACTAAATTTGTGCTAAAGTGTTGAGAACTTATCTACATCTTTTATGCTTCATAACTCAACCAATATTTGATACTTTAAGTGGTTAAATCTACGGTAATTACTTGATTTCATTACTGATATATATTTTTGTTGACTAATTCAATTAGGGACAATAAGATTAAATTTATTTTCCACCTAACATATACTACATACAGTTGGTTTTTCTTGTGTCTCGGGCAAGTACAAACACTCTAAGCATGTACCCAAGGACTTGGCAACCTTAAACCACTCCCAAGACTCATTATCAATCATTTTTCCATCTAGAAACTTGACCTATAGGGGATTTCATTTCATCATCTCACTTTTCGACTCATTTCCCCCTAGGGTCACCCAGGATTCCCCCCTTGAGGTGACAAATTCACCTCTAAAGTGACAAAAATACCTATCTAAGGTGACAGTGGGTAGGTATTCTCTTAGTTGTTTCTATATTGTGGTTTGGGTCAGAATTTTTACAACCTACATTTTGTGCGATAACTGGCTCCATCTGTGCTCCTGTCAATCCACTAATTTGTGGTGATGTATCCACTTTCCTGACTTCTTTCGCCCTGCTTTCATCTTCATCTACCCATCTTTTGTATTTCTCTTGAAAATGTCGCCATATTTGAGCCTTGCACCTTTGAATTTCAGCAAGTGTTTCTTTTGATCTCTTCTTACTTTGTTCTTCCCACTATTTATGCCATGCTCTATTCTTATGTAGTTCTGACATCCACTTGTGTATGTCTTGCACAATTTTTCCCGAAGATTTTATAGGATATCCATCCTCTTATACCACTGAAAATAAGTACCACTTTCTCAACTTGCAATCAGAAATTTTTCTCCTTAATGAAGACCCCTTAGGCTGGGAGGAATCTTTTCTCTGATACCACTGTAAGATCCCCAACCAAAACTGATATAAAAATCTGATCTATGTGGTTGAGATATTTCGTCAAACACTTTGACGGTATGTTCAATTTCCCTTAGCAAATGCCTTTTTCTTGTTTTCCCGACTTTGATGAGGTTTTCTAATGTGTTAGCATGTCATTTGAAATAATTTATATCTCCTTATAACTTCCTAATTGTGGGCTGCTATATATAATTGATGGTTGTTATGTTTTATGTGTGCTGACTGATTGAAACATTTTGTCAAACACTTTGTGTGCAATGGGTGTAGCATTCATTTAAATGTATTTTCTGATGTATTTCAGCCCGTATTTCTTCATGTAATACATAAGTAAAACACATGCAATGATAACCAAATAAATCAGAAATCGATAGCTATTAAAAACCATAAGATAGTACCCCGAATCCTTGCTTTATTTAATATGCATTTTGTTTTCCAACATACAATAATTTCCAGATCAGAAATGTGTTTTATACAACTGATATATGGTTGGAAAATACATACAAAATGCATCCAAAGGAAAGCAAAGAATCTCCCAATAGAAACTCTCTAACAACTGCTCCAAAAATATGTAATTTCTTCGGCAAAGGATAGCTCCAATGAAAATATATGCGTTATGCTTGATATGAATTATCCCTAGCTTAATATGAGGCTTGATCCACCAATGAAATGGCCAATCTCCTCACAAATAATTCTCCCAATAGGTGTAGAACTCAGCCGCACATCAATATGAAAGATCTGATGCAAATAGAATAAACCCTTGACTATGGGTGTGCCCTCCTTGGCGAATAATTCACCCTACCACAAGAAAATCGTGCCCAATGAGATTGGTACTCCTTATACCCAATATAATTCACCCTTCCAAGGATAAATTTACCCAATTGATGGGACAATCGATCTCTAAGACAAAACCCACAAAAATCCCCCAAGTGCCAAGAGATGTGTCCTTCTTCATTGCATGAAGGAATTTATCCGACCACAAAACAACCTACAGAAATCCTCCAATAAGGCACCCCTCTTCTCAAATAATAGTTGAAATGGTTCTGATCTGAGTAGATTGGTACCTGTAGAACATTTGGCTAGAATGAGATCTCCCCATTGAAACCAATCCCTCTAGCTAGAGTGGATCTTTCACCACTGAAACTAGATCTATGGTTTTACTCCATCCTAAACCTCCAAAGCTCCTTGAGCTCTCCAAAATCTCAACTCAAAAACATAACATGCATAATGAGAGGAAATGAGCCCCTATCTCTTCTTTATACCCCTCTCACCTTTTTCTCCTCAAGTGACTTTTAATTCATCTTTAATATTTTCTCTAATAATCACTTTATGCATTTATTTACCTTTTTAACCCTAGAAAGTGATTAATTCGCCTTTATAATCTCCCCCTCCACTAAAAGTCACTTTTCATCGTCCCATCTTGTAGATATTTTTGCCCTGATTCCAACGAGAGATTACACTAAGGTATTTCTCCAAGAAACAAGTTCCAAATAGTACCTTTAGTGTAATTAATTAAAATATGCCCAATAATAACCCCGTTTTATGGGAATTGCCGAAATTCAACAGAACCAAGAACACGTTGTGCAGAAATGATCCTGGTGATGTTGGGCCCATCACCTAAAATAATTAAAGTGATTTCTAAGGTTATTTTCTCTATTAATTATAAAGTCACTTTATAACCTTAATTAACCAATGTCACTTTAGGATTTATCTTTAATAAGCTAGTGACATCAATTAATATCCATAGTCTCCCCTTTCCCACTGATTATATTCTATGGGGAAAGTGTATAGGATAATCCTTCATCCTCTGTGTAGTCATTTGGAAAGGGACATTACAAGGGAACTGGGCAGAGGTCTTTGTCTTTTCCGAGGTGCTTTGTTGCATGAACTATCAGTTGTACCATGTAGTTTTCTCTTCACCATTACTACAGTAGGTACCCCGATGGCTAAATTCTCTTTGTGAGAAGTACCATGCAACCAAATATACCAAAAATCAATCCATGGTTTAGTGCAATGGATTTAGTAATGATACTCCAACTTGTAGGGCTTCCATTTTCAAAATCTCAAGTAGTTACTGTTGACATCAAGGAACTAGAGAGTCCCCAACACCAAATCTCAACCTCCCACGGGGCTAGGCGGGAAGATACAGGAATGCCACCCTAGGTTTAAATCCCCAATAAGAAAACACATTGAACTCCAGGCTAAATCTCCTCTAACCTACAGTCCAAACATGAATCCCTTCGCCTTGTACTTTTACTTTTAACTATATTTGATTTTTATGCAATTTATATATATTTTTTTCTTTTATGTGTGACTTTATACATTTGTAATAAAAAAAAAAAATCTTAAAAGAAAACAACTAAAGAAAATGCAAACAATAAGATCAAAATTGAAATGTCTTTTATTTCGTATTTATTTAGCAAGAAATAACTAAAGAAAAACTTAATCAAAAGGCAGGGAAAGTTAGTGCTAAAGGGATTAATTAAAAGAGGAACTTATTAAACAAGATATTGATTTAATAACTACCAAAACTAATTATAAAACAGTGCCATGAATTGATATTTTAATTTTCTTTAAGTCAAAATATGATAAATCACAAAAGAAAAACTAAAACAAATGAATAAAGAAAATAACAAAGCTTATACCTATAATTAAAAATAAAAATGAGAGGAGCTTATGTACATTATGTTACAAAAGTAATAGTTCATTAGTTTCTTTTGCATTTATTTTACCTCTTTTTTTTTTGAATTTAAGGTATTGAATTAATAAAGATGAAGGAAGCTAAGATTTAAACAGAAAACAAATAAGAGAATTTTAGAGCGTAAATGATTTTGATCTCTAATTAAAATTGCTCCCCATACAATTCTTGGAGTTTCGAAATTTACAAATATCTGCGTAGACTTGGGCCAGGTATTTAACCTTTAGCCATTCTAGAACAAGGTTACAATAGAAAGACCAAGAGTGAAAGAAAGAATAGAACTGAGCCAAAATGGAATGGATCAATGGTGGTGATAACACAAGGTGAGGACCTGCATATCAGAAATTGATTAGCGCTGAAATAAAATCAGGCCTAAATACAACAAAATGACAAGAAAGAATTTCACCTTATGAAAACTAGCAAAGCTCATCCTCGCCTCATCCATTCACTACTTCGCAAGAATCCTTGTTTCCATCAATTCCATCAATCCCAAGTGAAAGTAGAGGATGAATAATGAATTAAAAAAGAAAAGCCTCACTGCACTCCAAGCATACCTCTCAAAGTTTTTTTCCTCTAAAAAAATGTTGGTTGTATGCATCTTTTATAATTGTTTGATGAGAAGTTTCAATAGTTAAAGTTGAGTTAGTTGAATGAAATTAAGTGAACCGGTCTGAACCACCTCTATTTTCTCGATTTAATAAAATTCATCATACATTATTTATGATAACCGGTTGGCCAGCGCACATATGACCCACTAAAATTGTATGACATTTAATTTTTTGTTGCATGAGTAAATTATTATCTTTCCAAACATCGATTGTGCATCACATTTTCCTTTCAGGTGGATTATATAGTTCTTTTTTTATATACTATAATCATAACATACTTCAATATATTCCTATAATGTTTTCATGTCATCCCAGGTGAACATAACTGAATAGTTTTGTTGTCTGAAATATTTCCTTCTAATATATCCTCTCAAAACTTTTTGTTGCGCAACTTCTAGCATTTCTCTTGGAAAGAAACAGAAGTAAATGAGTCTGATGAGCCCAGTATGGTCGTTAGGATAGAGATGAAAATCATGTCTTGTCGATGAGAATCAAACCTCGATTGTTAATCCAATGATATAATAGACTAAAAATAATGGTTATACAGTTGAGCGTTAAAAGGGGCTATGTAGGGATGATTTTAGGGGTTAAATTTCGTTCACGGGCTAATTTTCCAAGGTTTTTCTCAAAAAAAGATTCGTTATTCTAAAAATGATTTGCCCAAATTCTATAGGATAAAATTATTTTACCTTAAAAAATGCCAAACTTGTATACAAACTATATAAAATCCATAGAAATTTGAATGTTTTTACAAAAATATCGCCAAACATTTTATAGTTGGCATATGAAGGATTAGTAAGATTCGCCAAGGTGTCTACATTTTAAAATAAATTTCCATCCTTAAAATCATACCTGGGGCTATGAATGATGGAAAACTCCAGTCGAGATATTTTATTTGACTTGGTATCTAGAAAAACCTTCCCACATTTGTTTTGGACTTGTGTTATGAATGCGAACGTGCCTTCAATTTTCCCATCGATAATAAGCTGAGAGAAAAACTACCATATCAGTGGCCTAATTTGCAGGAATTGTTGTAACTTTTTCCACAATCACAATTTCATCCTTTTATCCGGTTCTGTATATGCCATTTTTTTTGTGTTTCATAATTTTTATCATCTGTAAACTAGAGGAGCCCATCCTAGGTACAGGTAGCAAGAGAAAAAATCATTTATCTTAGAGACTTCGGACCTCTACAGGAAAGTAGCGAGGTACGTTTAGGAAAAGAAACTATAGGAGTGAATGCTGCCTATTCTTTCCCAGTGCCAATTTCTTCAAATCTTTTACTAGCTCAAGAAATATAAACCTAGGAACAAGACTGGTGTCATCAACAAAACTAAGAATGCACCTTCGTTATTTCTCTTCCTCCTCCCTAAAGAGATGAATACAATCCTTCCACACGGTTTTGAAAGGAAATTCCTCTGGTTGCAAAGACTTGATTCCCATTTGCATATGTGGATCCTCCTTCTGCATTCATTCTCCTATTCACGTCTCTTATGATTCAGATAAAGAATCCTAACTCCAACTTCTGCAAGTGACTCTTTAGAGAGGGATCTTCTAGGACCATCAATAACATCGGTTACCTTAAGAGGAACTCTAAAAGTTCTTTTTCTCAACTTCTTTTAAGTTATGGGATTTGACTCTTGAGTTTCCTTTTTGGGAGTTGTAGTGTTATTCTCAAATCTCTCACCACTTAAGTTGCCTTCTTCCTTTTCACTAGAGCTGGTTGGACTTGTAGTTGATTCAAATGATGCAATTGATAAAATTAAGGATGAATTTTCAGCTGTTAAATTTTTCACTGGAACATCAACCCATTCTGAAACTTCAATTAGAGTCTCAACACGATCAAATGACACCAGACCACTTCTACTTAGGGAAAAGTGTAAGTTTGTCTTTATTGGTGTAGAGAGGTTTTGTTGATATTATGGTAGTTGCGGGAGGTATTTACCTCCACGTGTAAACCTAACAAGGATAGAATACTCCGGGAAGCAATAAGAAACCTTATTGAGTTGGATAATAACCCTAGAAGACTTGTTGGCTCAAGAAGATAATTTATATTAGGTTATTAGCCTCCAAGAGAAGAAGTCGTCCAGAAATAATAATATATACTGAACAGACAGATACCCAGAATGAGAAGTCGTCCTAGGAAGTTAGCCAAAATTAGTATAAATACAGGAGGTCGGTTCTCATTCTGGCAGGCAGTCTCTGAATTGTAGAGCAGCGCTTGTGCACATTGCAGTTGCCCAATTTCTGCGCAGGTTTGGAGGAGAGATGTCGTTGCAACAGCTGCAGCTAGCAGTTACGCTTAGACTATCTCTTGGCTAGGGTTTGGACTATCTGATCAGCTCTTGTTGGTGCACTATCCTTGGGGAAAGGTGCGCTACCCTTTGTTTGGATATCTAGCCTGGGGTTTTCTTCTGGAGTGATTCTCTTTCAAGGTTAAGGTGCTCGAAGGGTGTCTTTGGCCTATGGTTGGGTGACAATAGATATATTGTCAATGGTAAAATGAGTACATCCATTATATTCTTTCAGGTTATGGGCCCACAACTCCTTCATTCAGTCTAACCGTTGGAAGGAAACATAGCCAGAGGGATATTAAGCTCGTTGAAGAACCGTCACTAGGGTTTCCTAGCAGGAGTAGTCACCAAAGCACCGCCGCTAGGGTTACTAGTAGGTGCAATTGCAGAAACCCTAATCCTCTCGTTGAGGCACCTTAAGTTAAAGGATTGACCTAATCTCCAGATGTTAAGAACCAAATATCAATATAGCATAGAAAAACCTCAGAAAAAGTACTCAACGCCTTGAAAAAGAGATAATTTCAGATAATAAGCCTCTTTGAGGGGGCAACCTCCTTTTACCCCACTTAAATGTTCAAGTACAAGATG
>ML792856.1:113407-139092 GCA_009831015.1 Picea engelmannii | reverse complement strand
CAAGCCAAGACGTGAAGTTTGAGTTTGTGGTCAAATCTAGGGTTTGACCAAGTCAAAGCAGCCATGACTTATTCTATGAAATCAAAGAACAATTTAGATGGATCCTCTAACTTCAAAGCATGGAAGACAAGGATTGACCTCATCCTTGCCAAGAATAAAGTGTTGGATATCATGAAACTAGAGTTTGAAGAAGGAAAAGAGAAGGAACCACAGAACGTTGCAGCTATGGAGAAGTTCAAAGACGATGACATCAATGCTATGAGTATCATAGTGGAATCCATAAAAGACCACTTGATACCCTACATCTCCCATATTGACTCATCAAAGAAGATGTATGATTCCCTAACAAATCTCTTCTCGATCAGAAACATTGGACAAGTTATGAGTCTGAAGAATGAGCTCCGTGACATGAAGATGAATTATGATGATAGCATAACATCATACTTTGTGAAGATATCTCAGTTAAGAGATCAACTACAAGCTATTGAAGAGATCACTTCAGAGAAGGAATTGGTAAACATAGTACTCAATGGTCTTCCCAAGACGTGGGATGCATTTTTCGCAAGCATGAACACAAGGAAGGAGTATCCGACATTTGAAGAACTTTTGACTTGTTGTGCTCAAGAAGAATCAAGGATCCGTGCAAAAGAGAAACCCCAAAAGAAGTACGATGATCAAGCCTTCACAACAAGATTAAATAATTTCAGGAACAAAAGGAAGTTTGGTTCAAGGAGGAAGTCAAATCAAGAGAAAGACATTTCATAAGTACAATGCTTCAACTGTCGAAAGTATGGCCACTACAAGAATCATTGTCCCGAGCTAAAGAAAAGGAAGGAGAAATACGAAGCATCAGTTGCTGAAGAAAAAGAACCCACAAAGAAGACTAAGCATGATAAAAGAGACTTCTTCTTCTGAAGGTAACAATACTCTTCTTATTTCTTCTACATATCTTGTTTGCATCGTCTCTGTACATATCTTGTATATCTATCTCTTGGAATATAACGTGTTCCAAAAATAACTATACCTATAAGATAAGGATGGATATCATTATATAATACACATGAAAGGATGAAATATGTCAAACAAATCATATGAAAGCTATTGCAAGATAAGTTGAATCCATCATGAAGATACTTAGGAGAAGCAAAGCCAGAAAGAAGTCAGAGAAAGATTTATAACGTTTTGTAGAAGACAACAAGATGGAAGCATGGACTCTGTTAGACAGAGAGAGCCAATTATATATTGCAGAAGACAATAAGAATGCAGATGGAAGCGTGGACTCTGTTAGACGGAGGGAGCCGATTATATGCACTCATAAATGAAGCAAGGATTAGGAGGGAGATAATCCTATGATCCATTAAAGATGATGAAGTATATATCCATGGTAGCAGCCATGAAAGACAATACATGTCTAGTTCAACCTCAGAAGAGGTCTTCTTCGAAGAGAAGCCTTAAAGTATCCCTGGTTGACCATCCACATCCGTGATCCTATGATAAAAGAAAGAAATGGAATCTTTAGGGCATGGAACCTATAAATAAACTCCATGGAACCAAGAGCTAAAAAAAAACATCAGGAAGAACATGAAGATTCCAATAAAGAAAGAGAAGCCAGAACAACCAGTCATTATATTAAGAATCACAATATTACCAGTCTGATATGAACTCAATAAAAGAAATCAAGCAGAGGAACTGAAAGTCATGATGAAGAATAGTGTATGAAAGAATTATGAATGAAAGCATTGTGAGAACTAGAACTAGAAGTTCTCCCAGATGGAGGGAGAAGACTATGATGATTACTTGTTACATTAAACCAGACATATCTCTACATGAGTCATTCTATCATCCACAACATCCATGAGTTGGATTTCTACATCATATGAATGCAAAGAATGTTCTCCAAAGAAATTGAATAAAGAGCGTATGAAGAGAAACCTCAAATACTTTGAGGCATACCAGAAAGAGACCCTCGCATGTAGATAGAAGAAGACAACTTAGTGGAGAACCTCCAGTGCACAGCAGAAGCATGGTGAAGATTTTCTATAACAAAGATATTGTATCAAGATGATTACTCAGTAGATTAGATCTCATTATGATAGAAGAAGTGCCACATGGATATGTTCCAGTTTTCCAACAATGATATACTCTATTGATCAGAGCTACATGAAGCCTTCAGAGAAAACCAGTGTTCCAGACTAAAGTACATTTGAAGCATTACATTATCCGTAATGAAGTCTAGAAAGGAGAAAGTGGTTCTCCAATACATATCTCCACAGATGAGCAGATAAGCAGACATTTTGGTAAAACATGAAAGAGTTGGCATACTGAAGTTGGAGCTCGTGGAGACGAATTCCTTATTGAAAAAGGAAGAGATGAATCCCAGGTTGGGAGGGAGCACTAAAAATATTATTGAATACATTCATTGAAAAATAGTCTAGCTTGGATAGATTCTTTCATGTTCAGAAAGTGGATTGAGATTTCTGACGGACAGCGATTTCCCATTGTGGTTAACATGGGAAATGGTCTAGATTGCTGATGTATCATAGACAGTGACTTCCCATTGTGGTTAACATGGGGAGTGGTCTAGGGCAGTCTCTCTTCTTGAGGGTTACTCAAGAAGACTGGCCCACCTTGCTGGACAACAATTTCTCATTGTGGTTAACATGAGGAATGGTCTGTTTTGGAGGTTGATGCAGGACAGTCTTTTTCTCTTATGGTTAACAGAGGAAATGGTTCAGAAAATCATTCCTTGGGGTTTATACATTCTCTCTAGGGTGCACTTTGATTAGTGTAGAAAGAATGGCCCAGGATGGGGAATGTTCTAGGCTCAACAATCAGGGACAGACATTCCTTAGGGTTTATACATTCTCTCCAGGGTGCACTTTGATTAGTGTAGGAAGAATGGCCCAGGGTGGGGAATGGTCCAGGTTCAGAAAACAGGACAGTTATTCTTCCTTGATTGAGAAGAATAGTCCAGATATCTCATTGTTCTACTTTGAGGGTAGATATTCTTTCAGATCTCACAGATGTGAGTGAAAGATTGGCCCAGATGATTCAGTTTATATCATAACATTGTTTATGTGTAGGTTGATATCAAATGATTGTTATGAAGACTATATGATAGTAGATGTATACTACTGTGGTGGATGTGTTCCGCTGTTAGTGACTATACGTTGTTGATCAAGTACTTGTGTGTTACTTGGTGTGGTAGTGTACCAATGGATTGTAGTTATGTACTACTATGGATAGACACAGTTGTGTTCTATTTTGTTTCGATTTCCTTGAAGACTATCAACAATATTGGATGGATAATCAAAGGACAGAGTTTCCCAGACGGAAAATGGTTCAGAACATTTACTCTTCTAGATTAGAAGAATGGCTCTTGTATCACTCTGTGGAGTGAGCATCATGTCTGATTACTCAGATAGAGTATGGTTTCAAAATATGATGCAGTTGATGACACTGATGATGATGATGGTGCTCATGATCTAGTCATGATCTAATCTATACAACTATGCAGGGATGATTTTAGGGGMTAAATTTCGCTCATGGGCTAATTTTCCATGGTTTTTCCAAAAACGATATTCGCTATTTTAAAAATGATTCGCCCAAATTCTATAGGATAAAATTATTTTACCTTAAAAATCGCCAAAATTTTATAAAAACTATATAAAATCCATATAAATTTGAATATTTTTACAAAAATATCGCCAAACATTTATACTTGGCATATGAAGGATTAGTAAGATTCACCAAGGTTTCCACATTTTAAAACAAATTTCCATCCTTAAAATCATCCCCGCAACTATGTTGATGCTATCGGGTGAATGGTATGTTTTTGTGCTCAAGACCATTACCTGTAAAACCTCCCTAGCTAGGAGGGAGTGTTGATATTATGGTAGATGCGAGAGGTATTTACCTCCACGTGTAAACTTGACAAGGATAGAATACTCCGGGAAGCAAGAATAAACCCTAATGAGTTGGCTAATAACCCTAGAAGACTTGTCGGCTCAAGAAGATAATTTATATTAGGTTATTATCCTCCAAGAGAAGAAGTTGGCCAAAAATAATAATATATACTGAATAGACATATACCCAGAATGAGAAATCGGCCCAGGAAGTTAGCTAGAATTAGTATAAATACAGGAGGCAAGTTCTCATTCTGGCAGGCAGTCTCAGAATTGCAGAGAAGCACTTGTGTGGACTGTAGTTACCCAGTTTCTGCGCAAGTTTGGAGGAGAGTTGTCGTTGCAGCTGCTGCAGCTAGCAGTTATTCTTGGACTATCTCTTGGCTAGGGTTTGGACTATCTGATCAGCTCTTGTTGGTGAGATATCCTTGGGGAAAGGTGCACTACCCTTTGTTTGGATATCTAGCCTAGGGTTTGCTTCTGGAGTGATTCTCTGTCAAGGTTAAGGTGCTTGGAGGGTGGCTTCATCCTATGGTTGGGTGACAATAGAGATATTTTCAATGGTAAAACGAGCACATCCATTATATTCTATCAGGTTTCATGTTGCATACTTTGTGTAGGTGTCAATTAAGCCTAAAACGTGGTAAGTGGAAATCTTGCCAGAGGAAACCCCTGGTGATAATATATCAGAAGGATCATATAGAAGTGAAACTTCAAATTCCTTGCTATACTTTTCAGACTTCAATGCCTTTCTTGGAAGCTTCTTCATCCATGGGATAAGTACTTGTTGATTACCCTCCTCATTATCAAGATCGAGACTATTCAATTCCAGTATGATACTATATGATGCACCATCAATCATTCCTAGCTTGCGGGTTAACATGATTCCATCACTCAAATTTGTAGCATGAAGTGTTGATTCAAGTACTACAACTTGATCAACATCAATTCATAACCAAATACATAGAATTAGTAGTACTAATCGTTGCCAGTGTTCCAATAGATATTGAACGTTGAGTTTCTCGTAAGGATGCAGAATGATTTGAACCAGCCATAATGCTAGTCAAATTTTTGTGTGGTTACTTGGAAATGCCAAGACCATAATACCAAAAGAAGTTTGGCATAATAAAATTTTAGAGAGAGGAAAAGTGGGTCAATGCTAATGCTTTTCTTTTGATATTTTCTCTATATTCATTAAGAATCTTATCAATCTCACATGTCGTACCCACAACCTTTTGCATATGGTATATGAGCTTTTAATATTGTTAAGAAAACAACATTATATCCATAATACATGCTAACTTTCCCTTTATGAATTTATTTTTGATTAAAGAAGCATGTATACTCTTTGTACCTTGTAAAAAAATTCTTGTCTCTTAAACACTGCATGGGTTTTGAATATTCCTCATTGCAAGTAATTATAGGCCAAATTTATATGTTAATAGTGATCTTCCTTCTAATGTTTCTTTCCATGTGCAGAAGTATGAACCTGTCTTAGACAAAAAATGACCAACAACCATGTCAAATGCAACGATCATCATAGTTCCTAAACATTTTTCTTCACCGAATGTGTAGAAACTGTTGAATGAGGGCCCACAATATTTCTCAAGTGAATGCAAAATAAAAGTAGCCTTGCAACTCTTTGTCGGCTAAGCCTTGTTGAACGAAATTGTCGTCAACATCTTCCAACCAACAGATGTGCGTCGCTTACAGTGGCGTGCGAGCTTGAAATAATGAGCTTATGTTCCTTGATTTTTTTTTTTGAAGGAAAGGGGAAGGGTAAGGTAATGATATGACTGAGGATGACTAAATGTAAGAAAAGAAGAGGTCGATAGGGTTAGGTGGACTAGGTTATACAACAGGGGGAAACAATATGGAGGTCAAAGGATTCATGGATCGGGACTTCATGGAATAGCTCATGAAAAATGGTAAGTATGAGGGGATTTGGTCATGTTGTATAACCCAAAGGGACAAACTCTTTGGATCTTGACAAAATTATTAGAAAGCCGAAAAACTTGTCGTGGATGTGTGTTGAGGGAAAAACCCAAGATTAACATAGAGCATCCACAACATGTATGTTGGAGCCATCTCAAAATGGGGGGGATGGAGAAAGGGAAAAAAGGAATATGGGGATAGAACTGACAACTGTGACAAGTGAGGATGTCTTTCTTAGCAAGCGCATGGTAGACAAGCGAGGGATTACGATAAAATAAGGTGACTTGTCTCACCTGCAAGTCTGTTGTCCGCCAAAACAGATTTGGTCAATCAGTTAAAAATATACTGACAGACTTTTAATATCATCTACCATTTCTCCATCACTTCTGACCATCAAAATGGAAAAAAATAAAATAAAGCAAAACAAACAGAAGAAGAAAAAAAAAGCGAGAAAATAACTAAATAATTGCGAAGCCAACCAAAACTAATCTACCCCTTTTCGAAATTATTATTATTTTTGTTTATTTATGTACATAGGAAAAGAAAACCATTATCTTGGACTCAGGTTGGATGAAATTTAGCGTAAAGGAATTTGTCGCCTGCTTTGCATGCAGATCTTATGACTTTGAAAAATTTACGCATGGAAGGACTACCAACATGCCAACCAATGAATGTGTATGGTGAGGAGATATGACTAATCAATACCCAAAAGAAACAATCTCCAATCTCTAAGACATGACAACCAACAAATTCTTTGCATTTAATACAGAAAGTATTGATTAGATCAGATTTAAGATTTAGGGTTTGTGTGTCAAAGATATGGTCAATGAATTCATCACACAATTTAATATGATTTCTTGGAATCTTTCTATCAGGAACGGGGTTGTCATGATTCAAAGAGGATTCATAATATGGGTTAAAAAACATAGGGATGTTCTTAAAATAGTCATCATCATTGAAGTAAAAAGTGCACCTAGGAGGGACATGCTCGACAGTGTCAAGTTCTTTAACCTCTTTTGATTGAAACAAAGGATTAGAAAAAAAATTATACAATTTAAGATCTTTATTGAATTCATGAATATCTTCAAAAGAGGACTCCTCACATGTATCATTAAAGTCATGTTGGTATTCATCAATTTGTTTTTACCACTCATTAGCATTATCAACAAACACAAATGTATCATAAATTGGTTTGACATGTTCAGAATTAATTTCTTCATTTTCACAATAAAATTTACCATCGTATGCATGCAGATAAGAATCTTGAGATGACGGATGATCTCGGGATTTAGTTTTTCCACAATGTCTAAGCAGGTAGGTATCTGGAATGTGGGAGGTGGGTTGATCCTCAAGCATCATGATATAATCAGGATGTTCTTCACATCCAAGCTCTCGACCAGAATCAGTGAAGTTATTATAATTAGGCCCTAGGAGAGAGGGCTCCCAAAATATAATCTCAGCATGATTTGAAGATCAAGATTCAAGAAAGAACATGTGATCCTATAAACTCTTTATGAAGGGGATTAAAGAAGACAAATCTTTGTGCGAATCGTGAATACCAAAGGAGAAACTTGTTCTATGGATTTTCTCTTCGAAGTCAAGGCAAGTGGTTAAGGATAACTATAGGTTTTGAAAATTATTTTCTTCTAACCTCCATTGGTAAAGAGGAGGTAGAAGCTCATAATAATGCAACAGGGAAACCAAGTTAGTAGGGAGAATGGAAGTAGGAATTGAATTGTATGACTTGATATAACTAAGGTTAAATGTAAGAATTTTCTCATTATCCTTCATATGTAAATGATTAAATCTCTTAAGATGCTCATAAGGATTATCCAAATGCCCAAAGGTAGAATTAAACCAATAAGAAATTTCAAACCATGTAGAGATGCATTCACCAGGAAGGTTGGCAACCAAAGAAGCTACATTACCCTGAAGGGAATTCATGGACAATAGCATGCAACTATTATTATTGTTAACTCCAAAGATAATGTAGGCATTCGAAAACGCATGAAGATGTTCAACCATTGTAAGAGTTCCATCACCATGAAATAGAGGCAAATGGTTCTTGAATTTGTGAGGTAAGGGATTAACCGGGTGAGCTAACTTCAAGGGGGTGGGCACAAACCATGGGGAATTGTTTAGGTCTTTCTCAAATTCAAAGATTCCATACTTGCGAATGACCTTCCTATGATTAGTAGCTAAAACCACAGGGTTACAACCACCAAACAAGCTTCCAATCAGTTGAGACATTGAGGTCTAGAGAGAATAAATGTAAGTTTGAAAGAATTAAAACAAACTAGGGAAGAACCATCGAACGGTCCTCCCCAGTATGGTCACCAAAATATGTTGACGTCAAGGGACTAGAGATTCCCCAACACCAACATCTCAACCTCCCATGGGGATAGGCGGGAAGATACAGGAATATCACCCTAGGTTTAAAGCCCCAATAAGAAAACACATTGAACTCCAGGCTAAATTTCCTCTATCCTACAGTCCAAGCGTGAATCCCTTTGCCTTATACTTTTACTTTTAACAATATTTGATTTTCATGCAATTTATAAAAAAAAAATATTTCATGTGTGATTTTATACATTTGTAATAACAAAATTAAATCTTAAAAGAAAACAACTAAAGAAAATGCAATCAATAATATTAAAATTGAAATGTCTTTTATTTTGTATTTATTTTAGCAAGAAATAACTAAAGAAAAACTTAATCAAAAGGCAGGGAAAGTTAGTGCTAAACGGATTAATTAAAAGAGGAACTTATTAAACAAAAGCTTGATTTAATAACTACCAAAACTAATTATAAAACAATGCAATGAATTGATATTTTAATTTTCTTTAAGTCAAAATACGATAAATCACAAAAGAAAAACTAAAACAAGTGAATAAAGAAAATAACAAAGATTATACCTATAATTAAAAATAAAAATGAGAGGAGCTTATGTACATTATGTTACAGAAGTAATAGTTCATTAGTTTCTTTTGCATTTATTTTCCCCTTTTTTTTATTTTGAATTTAAGGTATTGAATCAATAAAGATGAAGGAAGCTAAGATTTAAACAAAAAACAAATAAGAGATGATTTTAGAGCGTAAAGGATTTTGATCTCTAATTAAAATTGCTCCCCATACAATTCTTGGAGTTTCGAAATTTACAAATCTATGCGTAGACTTGGGCCATGTATTTAGCCTTTAGTCATTCTAGAACAAGGTTACAATAGAAATACCAAGAGAGAAAGAAAGAAGAGAGTTGAGACAAAATGGAATGGAGCTATGGTGGTGATAACACAAGGTGAGAACCTACACATCAGAAACTGATTAACACTGAAATAAAATCGGGCTTAAATACAACAAACTGACAAGAAAGCATTTCACCTTATGAAAACCAGCAAAGTTCATCCTCGCCTCGTCCATTCACTTCTTCGCAAGACTCCATGCTGCCATCAATTCCATTAATCCCTGCTGAAAGTAGAGGATGAATGATGAATTAAAAAAGAAAAGCCCCACTTCACTCCAAGCATACCTCTCAAAGTTTTTTTCCTCTAAAAAATGTTTGTTGTATGTGTCTTTTATAATTTTTTGATGAGCAGTTTCAACAGCTAAAGTTGATTTAGTTGAATGAACTGAAGTGAACCAATCTGAACCACCTCTATTTTCTCCATTTAATAAAATTCATCATACATTATTTCTGATAACCGGTTGGCCAGCACACATATGACCCACTAAAATTGTATGACATTTATTTTTTGGTTGCATGAGTAAATTATTATCTTTTCAAATGTCGATTGTGCATCACATTCTCCTTTTAGATGGCTTATATAGTTCTTTGTTTTGATACTATAATCGTAACATACTTCACTATATTCCTGTAAAGTTTTCATGTCATGCCAGGTGAACAGAACTGAATAGTTTTGATGTCTGAAAGATTTCCTTCCAATATATCCTCTCAAAACCTTTTGTTGCGCAACACCTAGAATTTATCTTGGCAAGCAACAAAATAAAATGAGTCTGATGAGCCCAGTATGGTCGCCAGGAGAGAGATGAAAATCATGTCTTGTTGATGAGAATCAAACCCCGATTGTTAATCCAATGATATAATAGACTAACAATAATGGTTATACAGTCGAGCGTTTAATGGAGCTATGAATGCTGGAAAAATCTGACCGAGATATTTTATTTGACTTGGTATCTGGACAAACCTTCCCATATTTGTTTTGGACTTGTGTTATGAATGTGGGCACACCTTCAATTTTCCCATCGATAATAAGATGAGAGAAAAACTACCATATTAGTGGCCTGATTTGTAGGAATCATTGTAACTTTTTCCACAATCAAGATTGCATCTTTTTATCCAGCTCTGTAGATGCCCTTTTTTGTGTGTTTCAGAATGTTTATCATTTGTAAACTAGAGGAGCCCATCCTGGGTACAGGTATCAAGAGAAAAAATCGTTTATCTTAGAGTCTATGGACCTCTACAGAAAATTAGCGAGGTACGTTTAGGAAAATAAAATACAGGAGTGAACGCCTCCTATGCTTTCCCAATGTCAATTTCTTCAAATATTTTACTAGCTCACGAACTATAAACCTAGGAACAAGACTGGTGTTATCAACGAAACTGAGAATGCACCTTCGTTATTTCTCTTCCTCCTCCCTGAATAAATGAATACAATCCTTCCACATGATTTTGAAAGGAAATTCCTCTGGTTGCAAGGACTTTATTCCCATTTATAGATGTGGATCATCCTTCTGCATTCATTCTCATCTTCATGTCTCTTTATGATTCAGATCAAAAATCCCAACTCCAGCTTCTGTGAGTGACTCTTTAGAGAGGGATCTTCTAGGACCGTCAGTAACATTTGTTACCTTAAGAATCACTCTAAAAGTTCTTTTTTCTCAAATTCTTTTCAGTTATGGGATTTGACTCTTGGGTTTCATTTTCGGGAGTTGTAGTGTTATTCTCAAATCCCTCATCTCTTAAGTTTCCTTCTTCCTTTTCACTAGAGACGGTTGGACTTGTAGTTGATTCAAATGATGCAATTGACAAAATCAAGGTTGAATTTTCAGCTGTTAAATTTTCACTAGAACATCAACCCATTCTAAAACTTCAATTACAGTCTCAGCATGATCAAATGACACAAGACCACTTCTGTTCAAGGAAAAGTGTAAGTTTGTCTTTATTGGTGCATATAAGTTTCATGTTGCATACTTTGTGTATGTGTCAGTTAAGCCTGAAACATGGTAAGTGGCAATCTTTCCAGAGGAAACCCCTGGTGGTAATATATCAAAAGGATCGTATAGAAGTGAAAATTCAAAGTCCTTTCTATACTTTTCAGACTTGAATGCCTTGCTTGGAAGCTTCTTCATCCATGGGATAAGTACTTGTTTATTACCCTCCTCATTATCAAGATCAGGACTATTCAATTCCAATATGATACCATATGTTGCACCATCAATAATTCCTAGCTTGCAGGTTAGCTTGATTCCATCACTCAAATTTGCAGTATGAAGTGTTGATCCAAGTACTATAGCTTCATCAACATCAATACATAACCAAATACATAGCAGCAGTAGTAATAATCATTGCTAGTGTTCCAATAGATATTGAACATTGAGTGTCTCATAAGGATGCAGAATGATTTGAACTAGCCATAATGTCAGTCAACTTTTTGTGTGGTTACTTGGAAATGCCAAGACCATAATACCAAAAGAAGCTTGGCATAATAAAATTTTAGAGAGAGGAAAAGTGGGTCAATGCCAATGCTTTTCTTTTGATATTTTCTCTATATTCATTAAGCATCTTATCAATCTCACATGTCGTACCCACAACCTTTTGCATATGGTATATGAGCTTTTAATATTGTTAAGAAAACAACACTATATCCATAATATAGGTCAACTTTCCCTTTATGAATTTCTTTTTAATTAAAGAAGCATGTATACTCTTTGTAACTTGTAATAAGATTCTTGTCTCTTAAACACTACATGGGTTTTGAATATTCCTCCTTGCAAGTAATTATAGGCCAAATTTATATGTTGATAGTGATGTTCCTTCTAATGTTTCTTTACATGTGTAGAAGTATGATCTCATCTTAGACAAAAATTGACCAACAACCATGTCAAATGCAACGATCATCATAGTTCCAAAACATTTTTCCTCACCGAATGTGTAGAAATTGTTGAGTGAGGGCCCACAATATTTCTCAAGCGAATGCAAAAGAAAAGTAGCATAGAAACTCTTTGCCGACTAAGCCTTGTTGGCTAAAATCATCATCAACAGTTACCAAAAAAAATGGTGGGTAACAAGTCGTAAAGTCTCATCAATAAAATATTAATTAGGTCCACTAGATCCATGTTTTTCTCCTATGAAAACACTCAAATATTGCTTAAAGGGGGTCTCCAAGACAAACTGATCCACAAAATAATAAAATAGTAGGGTCTATATCCATGAAGTGCCACATGTCTCCATCTCAAACAAGTCAACCTATTAATGAAGCCTCAAAATGTGCTATGGAGAAGTGTGTAAGAGAGCACTCCCCTTGTTTAAGGAGTCAATTGTAAAACATAAAAATATGTTCCATCTCATCAATATAAACCAATTATTTTCTCAAAATAGGAAAAACAAGTAGGGAATTCTCTCCAAGATAATCACTACATGTGCGACGAGGTGAAACCATGTGAAAATCCATCAAATCTCCTCAATACCATGGACTAAAGCATAAGATGCCCAAGGAATATGTGCACAAGTGGACATCTCTCTCTAAATGCCTCACACCCAAAAAATCAATCAATAGATATAGTTGTTATAAGGTAGGAGCCCTAGGAGAGTGTGCCAAGTGATACACCTCTCAAGAGATGCATTTCCTCTTTCCATCCAAACCATCCAAGATCACAAGTCATGAAACCTAGTGAGGGCATACTTCCTGAAGGAGTTATTAATTAAATAATGAAGAAATAATCAAAATGATATGCCATGAACCTTAGGAACTCATGCAAATATTCCATGCAATCAATGCACTACATGAAGGAGCAACAAATAACCAACAATACTTAGGGAAACCCTTATTTCATGGGTATCCCTTTACAAGAATATGCTAAGAGTCAATCAAATGTGTAACCATGTGTGCAAGGCCCTCGTCAAGGCTAGCGCTCCATTAAATAACCTGCTAGCCCTAAAATATATATGATGATGATTACCAAAAGGTTATGCTCCATGAATAAGCATGTATTAAATCAACATCACATTGACTCTCAAGCCAATGTCTTTACAACCCAACATGCTTGGGAAATATCTTTAGACTGAGACAATCCTCATGATACACGAGGGGGAATAGTATGAATGAAGAAAACAATCGTTTTTCTAGAAATGAATAATTTGTTTTTCTAGGATGCCTTGAAATCCACTGAAATCCCTTAAAATTTGGATATTATCCTTCACCTGCACAATGTTAGACAGTGAGAGCCTTTTCTCCATAGTTGAAAGTGACAAAAATGAAGTGAAAACTGCTTTTTAACTCTCTTTCACCTCTCATGGGCTCTATTTTTTATGCCTTGGTTTCTGACATTTTGGGATTGTTATTTCACAAGTTGTAGGTTGGGAAAATCTTGACCCAACCACCAAATGGTGACAACTTAGAGAACACCTACCCATTTTCACCTTAGGCAGGTATTCCTATCATTTTAGAGATGATAGAATCACCTCAAGGGGGGAATGTCAGTGATCCTAGGGGAAAAGAGATGGAAACTGGAGAGATGAAGGAAATTCCCTCTATAGGTCAATATGGAAGATGCATAAAGGCTAGGGAAATAGTCTTGGTGGTAGCCAAAGGTTGCCAAGAGATAAGAACCCCTGCAAAGAATGATGTACCTAGATGAGACACAAGAACAAGTGGAGTATATATGTATAATGTTAGGTTGAAAGAAAGTTAGGCTTGATGTCCCTAATTACAGCAGTAGAAAATAATGTATATCAGCAAGAAATTAAATATTAAAGCTGATAAACAATTTCTAAAAGTCCAACAGATAATGCAAGAGATAAGCTAGATAAACATTAGTAATACTCAAGAACGAAAGGACGAGACTTTAGCAATGAAACAAGGCTGTAATAAAAAGTGTTTGCAGATATATTTTGCAGCCTTATGGATGTAGAAAACAAGTTTATACAACAGTAAAATCAACCATCAAAACTTGCCAATAGTCCACCCAAAAAGTGCGCTAGACTTAGGAGATTACCGTGGCAAACTTTTAGCAACTTTCCACAGTTGAAATGCAAGTTATAAATTAAAGTATGTTAGGGTTTTTGCAGCCCTAATGGATGAAAATGAAAATTTATTACATCAGAAAGAACTACCCCTTTAGAGGGGATGCCCTAGTGGCTAAGAGATGCGCTAGGCACAAGGAACAAAACCCAAATTGCAGAAAATTGAAATGACAAAAAACCATGTTTCCCAATGCGCTATTTTATTTCTCCAATGCAAAAATGTAAATGATTAGTGCCTTGACTATTGGGTTATTGAGTCAAATAATGAGTTAACTATACTAATTCCTTGGGGGTGTAAACCCTCGTACTCCCCAAGGAAAGTAAAGCTAACTAGGAAAGTGTTAGAAGGGTGTAAGCCCTTTTACTTCTCCTAGCACTTCCTTAAGTAACAAATTATTTCCAAGACAAATATTGATGAGCTTAGTGGGTTTGTATGCACTTATACTCCCCAATAAATTCAACTAGTTAACCTTGCAACCAAGAAAAAGAAACCATAACAAGATAAAACCCTTCACCTAGAGAAAGAATTAACAACAAAACTTCTCCTTTACCAAGAGTTATCCACCAATATGCAAGAGAAATACTTCATAGGAGGTAGCACACCACTTCCTTCCACCAATAGAAAAGTAAACCATGACAAATGCAAAAGAGAGAGAAATATGCCCCAAGGGTAGTGAAAATTTCAGCCAAGTACTTTTCACAATGGCAGAGTTGTGTTATGAAATGAAATTCACATGATCTTTATTTATACAAGATGTTTAAAGCATAGTTTTTCCACTTAATTAGAGTAAAAAATAAGATAAGGGGTCAAAAACCCTTATCTTACCCCTTTACACAAATAATAATATTTAATTTACACTTTTTCACATTAGAAACCCTAAAACAAGATGACATCACCCCTTTAGGGAGACGTTTTGACACTTTCCAAGTCGTTGGAAAAGAATGTGGAGGTCGTTGGGGCTCCTAGAACCTCCTCTTCATGCGCCAAGGTCAATCCATGTCTCCTGCAGTCAAATCATTCCAAGTGTCAATGAAAAATAAATCCATCCCCACCAACCCTAGCTAGGAAAGGTCCACCAAGGTATCTTCTATGCCTCCAAAAACAAGTCATTGTGATCCGACATGTGGGCCCTTTGCATCCAACCGATGGAATTCAAGCCCCATGGAAGCCCAAGAAAGACTTGTTCCACCAAAACTGTCCATCAAAAAAGGTCTTGTAAAACAAATGGGTATGCCCTCCAAGGATCTCAAGTCATCTAATAAACAAGGCATCTAAAAATGTGCATCAAAACTACCTCATCAAATTAAACAAATGCTCAAAGACCCTATACAATTGACCAAGTTTAGGTATGGGGGGGTTGTCATAAACGTCCTATTGGGCAGAACAAAACCCCTCAAGTAGGGGATTATCCCAAGGGTGCCCCTTCAAGGTCATGTAGTGGATGATGAGGTGGATAGGGGTTTAGAATTTATAGGTCAATGGGTTTCATGGCATACAAGGGCTTGTATTGTATCATCTATGGGTGCCTTTGTAGAGGGTGTGTTGCACCTTCATTTTCAATGCATAATTTTCCCAAGCCCATTCATTTCCATTGATAAATTAATAGTTCAAAACTTTGGGTACTCGCTAGAGTGAAATAAATTATCTTGGGGGGAAAGTACCACAGGGTCCACTTGAAGATAGAGGTACACAGTGTTCCATATGAAAGGAAAGAAAGGGACATCGCATGAGTGTACAAACCTCAACAAGTGGGGACATGTATATAATGTTATTTTTCTTTTGCATGTCTTTTATTTTTTAGGAGAATCTTTTCATTTCTCTCAAGACCTCTTTGGGAGAGCATCTAGAAGATTTATATTTTAGGATTTTATCTTTTTTCTAGCCATCATCCCTCTGGGCCTTTAGCCCCTTCTTCCCATGAAATGAGGTACATGCCCTTCTTGGGTCACTAAAGCCAAAGGGACTAGAAGAGGGCATTGTGATGGGAATGTGATGAGAGTAAAGTGATAAGTATGGTTGGGAATGGTACGATGACCCCTCAAGGGACTCCTAGTTACACCCCTTCCCCAAAAGTTGGCAACTTACTAGGAAATTGATGACGATCACAAAGGTGAAACAAGGTCAAAAGCATAATTTCCAAGTAGATGTTTTATAACCAAAAGCATATCTAATAAAAACATGCTTAAATTACTCAAATATTAGGGTGATTACTTGCCACAATACCTGACTTGTACCGCATGGAGAAAGACCCAAATGCTTTCCAAAATCTAGCTAGTGTGGTGGATGCTCTGACAATGGATCCATGTGTGGTGATAGAGAGGGTTTCCATATGTTCAAGTGGACACTACTAGTCATGTGATCTCTCGGTACTCCATGTCTGCAACCTGAGGGCCTCAAGACATAATCTCCTTAGTTATTCCACAAAATGGGGATAACATATGGATCCTACTTGGGGACATGTGATCACTGTAGAGTGCATGAGAACCGTAGCATCTCCTTGTAGACCTGTTCCTACACACACTATGAAAACAAACTCATTAATATTAGGATGGCCTTGCTCATCCTTTGTCCATATATATCAAAAATACAAAAATGAAACTGATCTAAAAAACGAATTGTTTTAGCATTTTTTCAAAAACTTATAAACAATGCATGAAATCAATATCCAAGTAGGGAAAAATATAAAATTCATCTAAACTAACATGAGAAATCAAGATGCAAATGAGGGGAAAGCAATATGACCTACCTACTTACCTGGGCCCGGGCCTTGAAGAAGTCATGTAATCTGAACATAAGGTCAGAGAAGAGATCCAACCACTTGTAATGGAATCTTTCTCCCATCCAAAGTTTTCAAGTAATACTTCTCTTTATCGGACTCCTTCTTGACGATGTAAGGTCCAAGCCATGAATTGTCATCCTTCTGATCATACTTGGGCTTGCCCTTCCTTTTTTCCCACATGAGCACAATAATTCCTTCAATGTAATTGATGTAAGGTATATTCTCGATGTATGGATAAGAATAAGGTTCTGCGTCAACTGCCATTTTGATGGCTTCTTCACGTTATTTATCTTATTTCTTCAATATTTGGATAGACAGGGTTTTTCCCTTGGAACTTTGCAAGTTTGTCTTTGTATTCATTTGTCCTTGGAAGGAGTATGTCTATGGATTCTTCCTGCATAAAATGAAATTCATGTGGATTATACTCAATCGTATTTGGGACTTCATCAAACTCATCTTCACTTGTGTAGTCAGGACCATTGGGATCAGTCACATGCTTTTCATCTCTCTCTCGACTGTATAATACCTACAAAGTCCCATCTCCCATGGGGACATGTACATGGGTAAGGTCCATGCTAAGGAAACCCCCAAGGGAAGAATACCAACTCCTTGATAAGAGCATCCCCCAAGAATCTGGAACATTGATCACCACTATGTTAATGAGGAGGATGATATGTGGAAAATCAATAAAAAATACCTCAACGTCCTCACACAAGCCATAAACCTTGACCCTCTTAGAATCAATGCCACATATGTTTCCATAGGGTCAGGTTGTCTTCAAACCAAGTTGTTCCATTACCTTCAATGACATGACATTCACGAAGGCCCCAAAATCTAGAATACAACTATTCAAGTAGAGGCCATTCATTCATAATGAAATATAGAAAGGAGGAATGTTGTCCTTTTTCTGATCGAGATACATAGTGTTAAAAATGATCAGAGGGTCTTCCTTATCAATTGGCACTTGTAACAAATTCAAAAATTCCCTCCTTACATAAGGGATATGACACATCTCTATCACTGGCACTGTCATATTCATATTTCCAAACATGGTTGAAACATCTATATTCAACTGAATTTCATATGTCGGAGTTGGCTTAGGAATAAACTCATGCACTAGAGGTGGAGGTGGTGGTACCACCTTCTTTGCATATGGAGGAGGAATGGAGGGTTTTGATGGAGGGGTCAAGCTTTGTTTCTTCTAGTGTAGGTCAAATATTCCCTCTTCCTTAACTCCTTATGATCGTCTGTCAACTGATTCAAGGCTCGGAGTCTCCCCTCTCTTTCCCTATGTCTTCTAGCTTCGTTGATCTGTTCCTATGTCACATCTTCCTCTTGGAAACTATATATCATATCCATGAAATTCATACTATCAGAAGAATCCTCATCTCGTCAGGGACACTCATCTTCTCCGTGAGGCTTTTGGCACGGAAGACACCATGTTGATTGTTCTGTGTCAACCATCCCAAATGGTTTCAAAGTATCAGGGGCATTTTCCTCTTGTTGAGGCCTTAGTTTCCAACCCATAGCATCTTTATGTTGTCTGGTAAACTGAGGTATGGAGGCAGATTGATTTATTTCCACAGTAGTCAAACGGACCATGATCTGATTTTGTGCTTGGACAAATTGAGTACTCATCTGATCTATCTTCTGAGTCAAGAGGGAAATCAGATCAGGAGCACTACTACTAGAATTTTTAGTCTTTTCTTATGCCCTGAAATGAGGACAATGAAAAGGATCTACCTTCGAGTCAAGAAAATTTTCTTCAATCCCTACACTATAATCTTTGTCTTCTTCCAAAGAAATGGGCTTCTTGTATTTCAGAATAAAACGAAACTGCCCATCAAATGCATTCACATATTAGAGATGAATTGTTTCAGCAGTAGGATGGAAATCTGTCGGAATATGATTGTATAATCTGTCTGATCTGGTGTCAAACTCGTTCACTGTCTCATTCTCCTTTCTCTTTATCTGATTGAATTGAGCTATAAGCATCCCACTATCTTTATTCATTGTCCACTTGTTCTTAAAAAACTTGGAAAAATCTTCGTAGGATGTGATGTGATTATTTGGAAGACCCCTGAACCATCTAAGAGCTTCTTCAGTTAGGGATGAAGCCAATAGCCTCATGGCTACATCCTCATGCTCGACTTCTACATTATCCATGTCCCGACCTATGGTGTAGAGATGATCTTCAACAATCACTACATTGTTTCCTGAGAACTTTGGAAACCACTTATTTAACTCTTTTGGCATTGCATTGGGGTATCCAGGGATGGTGGCCAATGTAAGGGGTTTGTAGAGGTCCTTTTCCCAAGGGTGAGCCATTGGATCAAGGGGAAGAGTACCGTGGAAGAGGGTTTTGACAATGGGAGACTTGAGGGGAGGACTTATTTAGTATACCTTAGAAGGTTTGAACCTCCCTGGAGGAAAATGCTTAGAGGAGGAAAGATTCAGGAAATGTGGAGTTGTCAGATGTGCTTTAAGAAGATCTCATCAAAAGTGAAAAAGGAATGTCCTTTAGGTGGAGTCGCTAGGCAATCTAGGGAAAAGGATTTGGGATAGCTTGCCAAAATTTTATCACACAAGTTATAGGTTGGGAAAATTCTGACCCAACCACCAAATGGTGATAAATTAGAGAACACCTACCCACTGTCACTTTAGGCACATATTCCCATCACTTTAGAGATGATAGAATCACCTCAAGGGAGGAATCCCAGTGAACCTGGGGGAAAAGAGATGGAAAGTGAAGAGATGAAGGAAATTCCCCTTATAGGTCGATATGGAAGATGCGCAAAGGGTTGGGAAAGAGTCTTGGTGGTAGCCAAAGGTTTCCAAGAGATAAGAACACCTGCAAAGAATGTTGTACCTGCACGAGACACAAGAACAAGTTGATTATATATGTATAATGTTAGGTGGAAAATAAAGTTAGGCTTGTTGTCCCTAATTGCATAAGTAAACAACAATGTATATCAGTAGTAAAGTAAGTATTAAAGTTTCTAAACAATTGATAAAATTCCAACAGATAATGCAAGAGATAAGCTAGATAAACATTAGTAGTACTCAAGAATGAAAGCACGAGACTTTAGAAATGAAAAAATTCTATAATAAAAAGTGTTTGCGGAGATATTTTGCAGCCTTATGGATGTAGAAAAAAGTTGTTACAACATTAAAATCAACCTTCAAAACTTGCCAATAATCCACCCAAAAAGTGTGCTAGACATAGGAGATTACTATGGCAAACTTTTAGCAACTTTCCACGGTTGACATGCAAGTTATAAATGAAAGTGTGTTAGGGTTTTTGTAGCCCTAATGGATGAACATGAAAAATTATTAAATTATCAATAAATAAACCTTTAGAGGGGACTCCCTAGTGGCTAAGAAGTGTGTTAGGCATAAGGAACAAAACCTAAATTACAGAAAACTGAAATGGCAAAAAATCACGTTTCCGAATGCGCTATTTTATTTCTCCAATGAAAAAATGTAAATGATTAGTTCCTTGACTATTGGTTTATGGAGTAAAATAATGATTAAAATATACTACTTCTTTGGGGGTTTAAACCCTCTTACTCCCCAAGGAAAGTAAAGTTATCTAGGAAAGTGCTAGAAGGGTGTAAGCCCTTTTACTTCTCCTAGAACTTCCTTAAGTAACAAATTATTTCCAAGACAAATATTGATGATCTTAGTGGGTTTGTATGCACTTATACTCCCCAATAAATTGAACTAGTTAACCTTGCAACCAAGAAAAATAAACCATAACAAGATAAAACCCTTCACCTAGAGAAAGAATTAACAAGAAAACTTCTACTTTACCAAGAGTTATCCACCAATATGCAAGAGAAATACTTCATAGGAGGTAGCGCACCACTTCCTTCCACCAATAGAAAATTAAACCATGACAAATGAAAAAGAGAGAGTAAAATCCCCAAGGGTAGCGAAAATTTCATCCAAGACCTTCTCACAATGGGAGAGTTATGTCATGAAATGAGATTCAAATCATCTCTATTTATAGAAAATGTTTAAAACATAGTTTTTCCACTTAATTAGGGTAAAACATAAGATAAGGGGTCAAAAACCCTTATATTACCCATTTACACAAACAATAATATTTAATGTACACTTTTTCACATTATAAATCCTAAAACAAGATCATGTCACCCCTTTAAGGAGATGTTTTGACACTTTCCAAGTCATTGGAGAAGAAAGTGGAAGTTGTTGGGGCTCCTAGAGCCTCCTCTTCATGCCCCAAGGTCAATCCATATCTCCTTCAGTCAAATCATGCCAAGTGTCAATGAAAAATAACTCCATCACCACCAACCCTAGTCTTAGGTGACGTCAAGCCCCAAAGAGTGAGTTTTTCCCCCTCCTAGGCAAGTCGTTTAGCATGTGAGGGATAGGCAAGGTCCACGAAGGTGTCTTCTAGGCCTCCAAAGGCAAGTCATCATGATCCAACATGTGGGCCCTTGGCATCCAACCTGTGGGATTCAAGCCCCATGGAATTCCAAGCTAGGCTTGTTCCTCCAAAACTATCCACCAAACAAGGTCCTACAAAACAAATGGGTACGCCCTCCAAGGATCTCAAGTCAAAATATCATGGAAAATGAAAACCACATCTAATAAACAAGGCATCTAAAAATGTGCATCAAACCTTCTCATAAAATTAAAAAAATGTTCAAATACCATATTTACCGCCTATTTCAACTAGGTATCAACATCATGTATCATGAAGATGTACCTTGTGGTACAACAAGTTTGAAGACTTATGGCTCAATAGGGCATATTTGTCCCCAACCCTTCTTTCTATGTACACCGAATGTCTACTCCCCTGCTTGGGACAATTTTTTAATATGTTAGCATAGGTCAAGTTTTATTTATTTTCCTAGGACTTTATCATCAGGGAGGTCCTTTCATCGAGTGTTTTTTTTTCCTCAGGTAATTAATCTTGCTTTTCGGCAATTTTAATTACCCTTGAGTTTTTCACTCAATAATCCTCCAACATGGTGAAAAGAGTTCTAATGATCGAGCCCAGTGGGTGAATAAGGTATAAATATGTTTTAAATTACCATGCTAGACATCTCCTAGAGTCTTGTGGAATTCTGTTAGGTTTTGATAAGATTTTTTAATAATTAATTTTTTCATAAATTGGAAATTTTAATTATTTTTGATGAAATATGTAAAAATTTGGTCCTTGCAGATTTTTTATATGGGTATGAGTACACAAATCAAATGTCTTATGACCCCCTACACCCTTGGACCAATTTTTATCTCAATTGGACAAGTTTTTCTAGGTCATTGTCCATGAGGAGTCCAAGTCAGTCAAAAGTCAACAAATAATTGGCTAAGGTGAAAAAGCCAAAAATTGTAAAAAATTTATAAATTCATGAGAGAGTGTGGGGAAATGATATATAATGTATTTCATAAGTTGTAAGAGTGAAAATACACTTATAATACCCCCCATTCCAAGTCAACAACCAAAAGTGAGTCTCCCTAGTGAAAAGTGTGCCCCCTTTCTTCATGAACTTAGGGAAAAGTAAAAATTAAAGTGAAAAAGTGCATAAAACCATAAGTGAGCCCTTCCTATATCCTAACCTCATGTTTGAACAAGAGGAAAAGGGTTTCACCCCTTCACACCTCACCCCTAAAACCCTAACTCACCACCAAAACCCTAAAATGGTGCCCTCCTTGACTTGTTCTCTCTCTCTTGGATGGGTGACACTTGTAACTCATCCAAGAGGGGTCTCTCCTCTCTCTCTCTCCTTTAAAAGGAATCCCTCTCTCCTAATTTTGACATCAGTTTTTTAGAGAAACTCTATTATGCCAAAATCTCTCCCCACTCTCTCTCATTCTCTCCCATTTTCTCTTATGATTTTTGGTGCCATTTGATAAACTTTCTTGGAGTAATAAAGTGAAGATTTGGAGGATATCTTGGTGTTCTTTGGTGTTCTCTTGGTGTATTCTTGGTTCTCTTATATGGTATTTTCTATTGGTAAGGTAACATTGTAGATTTTGTTTATCTTTGTTCCACATTGTTTTACTTGAATAACCCTAAGCAAAGTATTTTGCTAGGGATAAATATGTAGTAGTATTGCTATAGGTTTATGTGATTTGTTTTTATTAGTGTTTGCAAAGTATTTTGGAGGCCTTTTAAAATATCTCACCTTCTTGTCTAATTGTGCAGCAAGGGTTTACACATTTGTAGGTTGTCAAATCTTGGAGGAGGAACTCTAAAGGCTTCATTATATTCCATATAATTTTTTGTTTTAATTTCATCCTTCTATTTACTTATTTTCTGCTCATATTATCATTCAAATCTTGCTAAAATATTCAATCTTTAAGTTCATATTTTTATTGTAAATATTTCTATACATATACTAACTCAAAACTAACATTTTGTGGTGATTTTTAGCATTTTTCAACAAGTTTTCTTTGTTGTTTTATGTAGGTTTTCATCATAAAAAGAGGAGGTGTTTCCCAAAATAGGCTACTAAAAGATCAATAAAACTTCTACGGGCTTTGGTGCAAAGCCTCTCTCTCTCTCTCTCTCTCTCTCTCTCTCTCTCTCTCTCTCATTTTCTAAAACTATTGTAAGAATCCCAAGAGAGTCTCTTGGGCTTGCACTTTCTTTTTCTTTCAAAGTTTAAAATATGTAAATTAATTTTAATTGTTTTCCCACGCCTTGCATTGTGCTTGGCTCTGCCATCCTTGCAAAATTGTGTTGGCTAGGATTATAAATGTTTTCTGATTTTTTCTTTAATTAATTTTGTCCACCTTTTCCACAAAATCAGAAGGCTTTGTTCTCCACCTTGTGTCAAAGTAGTGCGTTTAATGTATTTAAGTTATTTATTTTAATTAATCTTTTATTTCTCACACCTTGCATTGTTCTTGGCTCTGCCATCCTTACAAAATCGTGTTGGCTTGTGCTTAAAATTTCACTTGTGAGAAATAAATAAAATTTACCCTGCCTTCGCCCCGTATTCCCTCCCCTTGCCACTTCGTGGATCTTGGGTAATAAGAAAGGAAAAAGGATTGAGTGGATAGGTTAATTAGGCACTCATTTATATCATTGTTTGGACACTAAAATAAGGTGACTTGCGGAGACTAGAAGGGGTTGAACTGGGGACAATTTCACGGCACTAAGTGTCCTCCT
Source organism: Picea engelmannii (assembly GCA_009831015.1). Lineage (NCBI taxonomy): Eukaryota > Viridiplantae > Streptophyta > Pinopsida > Pinales > Pinaceae > Picea > Picea engelmannii. The sequence goes on along the minus strand of ML792856.1, from coordinate 115,065 downwards.
TGTTGAGTGCCCAAGCACTTTGGACTTGACCTATGGAGCTAGGGGAGAAACTTGTTGTTCTTCTTATTGAGAACCAACATTTCCTCTTGGATAAGGGATAAGGACTTGGGGTAGTCACATAGCTTATGCTTGCAACTCCTCACATCTAAACCACTAAGCTAAAAAGAAACTTAAAATTAACTAAAAGCAACCTAAAACACTTGCAATTTTTATTTCAGCAATTCATTTTCAAGAATTTTATTTCCATTTATTTTCCGCAAGTCATTCACATTATTCTTTACTTATTATTCAAGCATTCTTTAATTATTTGGGAAGTAATTGTTTATATGTAAATTTATTTTGTGAATCATTGCGTGGATAAATTTATTCTTTTTGTAAAGATACATTTTGTGAATATTTGTTCAATACGTAGAATTTAATAATATTTAGGCACTCGTCTAACTGTTTGTAAAATAAAGGTTTGCTTGTCATTAAAAGATTGCATATTGCATTGATTGATTGTAATTAGGTTGGGTAACACTAATCAACATTTTAATTAACTCCTAGAACATTTAACAAAACGTTCACATAGTTTAATAGGGTCTACCCCCCTTGGCTTCCCTAGGAGTGAGCCTAGACGAAAGGAATCTAGATTGAGGTGACAATGGGTTTGGATTAAGGTTTGTGTCTCCAATGACACACCAAGTGGGTTGGAGACTTATCCACATTTTTAGGTGTGTTTTAGGAAGACAACATATTTGGCGTCATTTTCAAGGACAAGTCTCTTATCCTTGGTTAATTGAAAAAAATGTGTTTGATTCTTTTAAAAATTAAGCAATAAACTTGTCACTTAAATTTTCACAACTTAATATCTGTTGTTAAACATTTATTAATCTCCAAGTGGAAAATCCATTTGATAATTCTTTGAGGTATCCTACCAGGAGAAACCCGCAAGGGTTGGTTGATTCTCTTCATGAACCCGAAAGGGTGTATAGGAGGAGAATAAACAGACTAGCTCCTCGTAGGATCCTTGAAAGTCTTGGAGAAGAAGCAATCTTTCATATACATATATTGTTTGTACATAATAATCCTACAACAACTATGGGCGATCCATTGAGGCCATGCAATGTTGCTAATATTCAAGGGTATCTTCATCCTATTCCTGACAAAGCTATTGAAAAGTTTCCTGCTTTTCAGGGAAACAATGTTGTTAGTGCCAAGACTCACATCCTGAATTTCAACATGTGTGTCTTAAAATGGTGTAATGGTCACAATTATGAAGATGTGAAGATGACTCTTTTTTTGTATTCTCTAGAAGGAGATGCAATAGAATGGTTCTTAGATTAATATCCTCACAAATTCAACACTTTAGCAGAAATCAAAAAAGCTTTCAATGAAATATGGGGTGATCAGAAGGAAGACCATCATTTATTGGCTTCTCTTAACTCTAGTCAAAAGAAGGAAAATGAAACAATGGAGGAATTCAATAAAATATTTAATGACTTGGTTAAGAGCCTCCCTCAAACTATTAAGCCTATTGATGCTTCAATATTAATTTATTATATGGAAGCCTTTGAGGGAGAAATCAGATATCAATTAAGGGACAAAGAGCCAACAACTCTAAAGGATGCACAAAAGTATGCTATCAAAATAGATAATAATATGCAAAATGCCAGGAA
>ML792856.1:78441-99374 GCA_009831015.1 Picea engelmannii | reverse complement strand
ATAAATGAGTTTGTATATCGTGAACTAGAGATGAGATGTTATGAGATACCATCTAATTTTATAACACATGTCAAGGAGAAACTTAAGGATGAACCCCCAAGTGTTTGTAATGTTTTGGATGCCATGGATTCTTTTGATGGTATTTTTCTTGAAGAAGCTCCAAGTGAAAGAGATATTGTTGTGACTTCTTCGGAATCTGGTACAGAGTTGGATTTATCATTTGAAACTACATCATCAACATCAGTTTGCCAGAATCCAGATGAATCGATCAGATATCATGAAGATTTGGATAGGATTTTTGGGCCATATGATCCATATATCTTAGAAATTGGGGACATTTATTTTGGCGAAGATGATGTCTTCAACAAACAGGCTGAGCATAAAAAGAATAAAAAGAATAAAACAAAAAAGTGGAATAAACCTGGTAGAGGATTGTAGGGATAGTAAGGAAGTGATTGATGATAATAATAGTCAACATATCATCCCTATGGAATATTATGCCAAGACTTTTTAAGAAGGGTTAAATTCAATAGACTTTAAATATTTTCGCTTGGCACCAATGCAACTTCTTCATCAGAAAGGGTTCAAGGAAGATTCTATCAAGTGGTTGAGAACTAAGAAAAAACATTCTCATCAGAACATCAGAAAACATGGTAAAGTGTATAAGTATTATGACAACTTATCTCATCCAGTTGTATGACATAAAGTTAGATATGTCAGTGAAAAGGCTCCACCTTGAAATGATCTTCAACGCATTCATTTGGTGTTCAAAGGGACACCCTTTGTAACGTATCTCTAACCTTTCTCGTTTTGATTCTTTTAATTTTGTCATTATTTAATTTATCTATATAGTTTATTTTATAGTCATTTAATTTATTTGATTATTGTCAATATCATTTCATTTGTTGGATTATTAAATTTTTTTTCGCACATGTACTTATGTTGGTTATTGGTGAGAACTTTGTTTTGTAGATTCTGAGCTTCTCTCATGCTCTTCATCCAAAAGATAAAGCACACATCCCCGTGTTGAGCCATATTTTGACCACCTATTTCAATTGGGTATCAACATCATGTATCATGAATATGTACCTTGTGGTACAACAAGTTTGAAGATTTATGGCTCAACAGGGCATTTTTTTCCCCAACACTTCTTTCTATGTACACAAAATGTCTGCTCCTCTGCGTGGGATAATTTTGTAATATGTTAGAATGGGTCAAGTTTATTTAGTTTCTTAGCAATTTATCATTAGGGAATTTCTTTCATCGAGTGTTTTTTTTTCCTCGAGTAATTAATCTTGTTTTTCGGCGATTTTAATTACCCTTGAGTTTTTCACTCAATAATCCTCCAAAGTGGTGAAATGTGTTCTAATGATTGATACCAATGGGTGAATAAGGTGTAAATATCTTTTAAATGACCATTATAGACATATCCTAGAGTCTTGCGGAATTTCATTAGGTTTTGATTGGATTTTTTAATTATTAAAATTTTCCGTAAATTGGAAATTTTAATTATTTTTTATGAAAAATGTAAACATTTGGTCCTTGTAGATTTTGTAAGGGGGTGTGAGTACTCAATAAAATGGATTATGACCCCCTACACCCTTGGACCAAGTTTCAACTCAATTGGACAAGTTTTGGTAGGTCATTGTCCATGAGGAGTCCAAGTCAGTCAAAAGTCAGCAAATAATTGGCTAAGGTAAAAACACAAAAAATTGTAAAAATGTCTAAAGTCATGAGAGAGAGTGGGAAAATTATTTCTAATGTATTTACTAAGTTGGAAGAGTGAAAATCCACTTATAAGACACCCCCATGTCAATTCAACAACCAAAAGTGAGTCTCCCTAGTGAAAAGTGCACCCCCCTTCTTCATGAACTTAGGGAAAAGTAAAACTTAAAGTGAAAAAGTGCCTAAAACCATAAATTCTCCCTTCCTATAGCCTAACCTCATTTTTGAACAAGAGGAAATGGGTTTTACCCCTTCACACCTCGCCCCTCAAACCCTACCTCACTACCAAAACTCTAAAAGTGCACCCTCCTTGACTTGTTCTCTCTCTCTTGGATGGGTGACACTTGTAACTCATCCAAGAGGGGTCTCTCCTCTCTCCCTCCTGTAAAAGGAAGCCCTCTCTCCTCATTTTGACATCATTTTTTCACAACAACTCTATTATGCCAAAATATCTCCCCATTCTCTCTCATTCTCTCCCATTTTCTCTTGTAATTTTTGGTGCTATTTAGTAACCTTTCTTGGACCAATAAAGTGAAGCTTTGGAGGATCTCTTGGTGTTCTATTGGTGTATTTTTTGTTCTCTTGTATGGTATTTTCTCTTGGTAATGTAACATTGTATATTGTGTTTATCTTTGTTCCACATTGTTTTACTTGAAGAACCATAAGCAAAGTATTTTGCTAGGGATAAATCTATAGTAGTATTGCTATAGGTGTATGTGATTTGTTTTTATTAGTGTTTTCAAAGTATTTTGTAGGCATTTTAAAAGATCTCACCTTCTTGTATCATTGTGTAGCAAGGGTTTACAGATTTACAGGTTGTCAAAGCTTGGAGGAGGAGCTCAAAAGAATTCATTCTATTCCATATAATTTTCTATTTTAATTTCAGCCTTCTATTTACTTATTTTCTGCTCATATTATCATTCAAATCTTGCTAAAAAAATCAATCTTTAAGTTCAAATTCTTATTGTAAATATTTGTGTACATATGCTAACTCAAAACTAACATTTTGTGGTGATTTTTAGCATTTTCTAGCAAGATTTCTTTGTTGTTTTATGCAGGTTTTCATCATAAAAAGAGGAGGTGCTTCCCAAAATAGGCTACTAAAAGCTCAATAAAACTTCTACAAGATTTGGTGCAAAACCCCTCTCTCTCTCTCTCTCATTTTCTAAAACTATTGTAAGCATCCCAAGAGAGTCTCTTGGACTTGCAATTTTTATTTTCTTTCAAAGTTTAAAATATGTAAATTAATTTTAATTGCTTGCCAATACCTTGCATTGTGCTTGGCTCTGTCATCCTTGCAAAATCATGCTAGCTAGGATTATAAAAAAAAATCTGATTTTTTCTTTAATTAATTTTGTCCACCTTTGCCACAACATTAGAAGGATTTGTCCTCCACCTTGTGCCAAAGTAGTGTGGTTAATGTGTTTAGTTATTTATTTTAATTAATATTTGATTTCTCACACCTTGCATTGTGCTTGACTCTGCCATCCTTGCAAAATCGTGTTGGCTTGTGCTTAAAATTTCACTTTTGCAAAGTAAATAAAATTTACCCCACATTTTCCCCGCATTCCCTTCCCTTTCCACTTTGTGGATATTGGGTAATAATAAAGGGGAAATGATTGATTGGATAGTTTAATTAGACACCCATTTTTGTTATTATTTGGCCACTAAAATAAGGTGACTTGCGAAGGCTAGAAGGGGTTGAAGTCAGGGACAGTTTCACGGCACTAAGTGTCCTCCCTGTTGAGCACCCAACCACTTTGGACTTGACCTGTTTAGCTAGGGGAGAACCTTGTTGTTCTTCTTATTGAGAACCCAACATTTCCTCTTGGCTAAGGGATAAGGACTTGGGGTAGTCACATAGCTTAGGCTTGCAACTCCTCACATCTAAACCACTAAGTTAAAAAGAAACTTAAATTTAACTAAAAGCAACTTAAACACTTGCAATTTTTATTTCAGCAATTCATTTTCAAGAATTTTCTTTCCATTTATTTTCCGTAAGTGATTCACATTATTCTTACTTATTATTCAAGAATTCTTTAATTATTTGGGAAGTAATTGTTTATATGTAAATTTATTTTGTGAATCATTGTGTGGATAAATTTATTCTTTTTGTAAAGATACCCTTTTGTGAATATTTGTTCAATAAGTGGAATTTAATAATCTTTAAGCAATGGTCTAATTGTTTTTAAAATAAAGGTTTGCTTGTCATTAAAAGATTTCATATTGCATTGATCGATTTTCATTGGGTTGGGTAACACTAATCAACATTTTAATTAACTCCTGGAACATTTAACAAAACCTTCACATAGTTTAATAGGTTCTACCCCCCTTGAATTCCCTAGGAGTGAGCCTAGACGAAAGGAATCCAGATTGAGGTAACAGTGGGTCTGGATTCAGGTGTGTGCCTCCAAGGACACACCAAGTCAGTTGGAGACTTCTCCACATTTGCAGGTGTGTATTAGGACGACAATAGACCCTATATGATTGACCAAGTTTATGTATGGGAGGGGTGTCATAAAAGTCCTATTGGGCAGACTAAAACCCCTCAAGTAGGGGATGCTCCCAAGGGTTCCCCTTCAAGGTCATGTAGTGGATGATGAGGTGAATAGGGGTTTAGAATTCATAGGTCAATGGGTTTCATGAAATACAAGGGCTCATATTGTTTCATCTATGGGTGCCTTTGTAGAGGGTGTGTTGCACCTTTGTTTTCAATGCATAATTTTACTAAGCCCATTCATTTCCATTGATTAATTAATAGTCCAAAACCTTGGGTACTCCCTAGAGTGAAATCGATTAGCTTGGGGGGAATCACCACAAGGTCCACTTGAAGCTAGAGGTACATAGAGTGCCATATGAAAGGAAATAAAGGGACATCGCATGAGTGTACACGCCTCAACAAGTGGGGAGATGTATATAATGTTATTTTTCTTTTCCGGGTCTTTCATTTTTTAGGAGAATCTTTTCATTTCTCTCAAGACATCTTTGGGAGAGCATCTGGAAGGTTTATATTTTAGGATTTTATCTTTTTCCATCCATCATCCCTCTGGGCCTTCAACCCCTTCTTCTCATGAAACGAGGTACATGCCCTTCTTTGATCACTAAATCCAAAGGGCCTAGAAGAGGGCATTGTGATGTGAACATGTTGAGTGGAAAGTGATAATTATGGTTGGGAATGGTATGATGACCCCTCAAGGGACCCCCAGTTACAACCCTTCCCCAAAAGTTGGCCACTTACTAGGAAATCGATGACACTCACGAAGGTAAAATAGGTTCAAAAGAATAATGTCCAAGCAGATGTTTTATAATCAAAAGAATCTCTAATACAATATGCTTAAATGCCTCAAATATTAGGGTGATTACCTGCCACAATACCTGACAAGTACCACATGGAGCAAGACCCAAATGATTTCCTAAAGCTACATGGTGTGGGGGATTCTTTAACAATGGATACATGTGTGGTGATAGAGCGGGTTTCCATATGTGCAAGTGGACACTGCTAGTCATGTGATTACTTGGCACTCCATGTTTGCAACCTGAGGGCCTCGAGACATCATCTCCTTATTTATTGCACAAAATAGGGATAACAGGGACACGACTAGGGCATGTGTCAGACACATGATTGACATGTGATTTATTTTAGAACATGTGTCAAACATGTGTCAGACATGTCCTAGCGCAACACATCCCTGGCACGCAGGATATAGAAACAGGGCCCCTAGGGGATGTGACCTGTTTCTTAGGATGTATAAAAAAATTGACTAGGGTTGTGTCATCAAGCCTATTAATGTTGTGTCATTAATCACACCAATTAACCCATCATGTTACTAGTTAAATATTCCACCAAAGTGACTTAGTATGTTAATTTGTGCACAAGTTGAGTGCTACAACACTAAATAAGAAGAACATTATATGTATGGAATTAGTTTTATGTCTTTAATGTATTCAATGATTATGTAAGTTGTTTTCGCCTTTATACATACCTCGGGTAGCATGGAAGAAATATTCAATCCACTGCATGTGTCCTTGGGGGAAAGTCTCGAGTCAAGGTGTTGTCACATGATCCTCAACTCCTCCATCTAGGCCAACTCCTAGCGAAGCCAATGGGGATAGTCCCTAATAAAATATAATCTAAGAATCAAACTAAATCTAAGAACAATTAGTCTTCTAGGAGTTTAAAGACAAGAACAATATAACAATATATCAACCTACACTAGCAACATATATCATTCAATGACTATGATTGCTTATGAAATAGATATTCAAAACATAAAATATACTTGCATTGAAAGATAATGAAAATAGATATTGTTGCTTGCAAGTAAATAATAATAAGAAATAAAGTGCTTCAAGATAAAAGGAAATGCTTGACTTTGTAAATACTTGAAGTAAAGGATTTAAGAGTAAATGTAGTGAGACCCATGTCAAATATTGCAAGATGTATGTAATGTCGCTGAAATGAATATTGCAATGTAAGTGTTCTTGTAAAATTTTATTTAGATTTGATTAGGTGGAGTGGTTGTTGTGAGTGCAAGCCACTATGTGTTATGTAAGCAAAGTGTTGCAAGAAAAGAAAATCTAATCTAGATTTTACGTCTAAGCCGCTATCCCTCAAATTGGATGTTGAACTTGTCAGAGGTCCAACAGGGAGAGTATCCCTATGACTTCACACACAAATTCAGGAGAATTTTGGATGTCCAACATGGGGAGAACCTAGATCTCAAAGTTCACGTCTGAATTCACACACAAACTTCCTTGTGTTTCCAATCAATCAATAGAAACTTAAAGATTTCCCTATTAAGACTACTCCACACTGACCAACCCATGTTCTGATGTACACTAGACCAACGATCTAGCGAAATCTTGCAGTGGAGGGGACACAACAATACTAAAGGGAGCTGAGGGTATTTGTTTATTTAACAAATTGAAATAAATGAAAATCATTTACCAAGTTTTATCAACTTGGAGTTTTTCTTGAGATCAGATCACTCAAGAAATATGTGTCCTTCCTCATTCAACCAAACTTTGAAGTCTGGAAAATTTTGCAAACTTTTATGAATTTCTGAATATGATTTTCACCGTGGAAGGCCAGCCACTGCTCATAATGATATGGAATTGAAAATACAAAGTTTTATTTCATTTTCCAATTATCTTGTATTAAATCATCTGATGGTTGAGAGGTTGGAACTGGAATTGTTAAGGAATCTGCTTCATTGTTCTTTTCAAGATCATCATAACTGTCGAAGATATTTTTTGAAGAGATTGGTTCTTCGGGACGAGGCTAGGGATTTGAATTATATATATATATATATATATATATTCATCAACTTCAAAATCAATTACCATTGTTTGATCCTGATCAGTTACTGACTCATCTATAGGCTCTTCTGGAATTTCCAGGTGAAATTCATTTTCTTGTTCACTAGGAAACTCAGGCTCTATAGGATCTGAATATTCAACATAATATTTTTCTTCTACAAGGCGAGCTTCCATGACCTTTAACTATTTTGCATAGATAAATTTCATGGCGTTAAATACATCTTTCAATACCTTCTTGGAATCTGGTGAAGCATATTTATTATATAAACTGATTGTTTTTATATATGTAGGTGCCTTATCCTTCCATTTTTCCATAAAAGCATCAATCAACTCCTTGCAAGTTTTAACTTGGTTATCCTTGAGTTCCGTGAACCAATCAAGATCATCATCATCAAAGGAAAAAATAAAAAACTTCATTTTTATATCTTCATGCAAAGCATTGCAACACCATTTATTAAAGCAATGATAAACTTTCTTAACATGACGTCTAGCATCAACAACCTTATTACTTTGAAAACAAGGAAATTTTTGTAAAGATTTTTCTATAATGACATGTGGATAACCACTTATTGCAAAGAAATCAATAGTTTTATAAAGATCGTCCATTTCTAAACTAGATTTATTAAACAAAAAACAAAAATAAATGTCTATCAGAAATGGACTGGGACCCGTGATTATCAAGGATCCTACGAGAAGAAAGTTTGGCTAACCTCCTCCCAAAACCTTTTCAGATTCAAGGATGAAGGTAAACAAACATGTGAGTTCCTTCTTGCAAAATACTTTGTCAAATTATTTTGAAGTGGAGTTTCCATATGATCAAGTTTATTCTAAACAAACAAGAAGAATCAAACAAAGAAAAAACAAAAAGGAAAACAAAAAGTCGTTTTCCGGGAATATAAATATTTATCCCCTGCAACGACGCCAAATTTTTTTGTCTCCTTTATACACACTTTGGGTAGCATGGAAGAAATATTCAATCCACTGGGTGTGTCCTTGGGGGAAAGTCTCGATTCAAGGTGTTGTCATCTGATCCTCGACTCATCCATCTAGGCCAACTCCTAGTGAAGCCAAGGGGGGGTAGTCCCTAATAAAATAAAATCTAAGGCTCAAACTAAATCCAAGCACAATTAGTGTTCTAGGAGTTTAAAGACAAGAACAATATAACAATATATCAACCTTCACTAGCAGCATATATCATTCATTCACTGTGATTACTTATGAAAGAGATATTCAAAACATAAAAGATACTTGCATTGAAAGATAATGAAAACAGATATTGTTGCTTGCAAGTAAATAACAATAAGCAATAAAGTACTTCAAGATAAAAGGAAATGCTTGACTTTGTAAATGCTTGAAGTAAAGGCTTTAAGAGTAAATGTAGGGAGACCAGTGCCAAATATTGCAAGATGTATGTAATGTTGCTGAAAAGAAGATTGAAATGTAAGTGTTCTTGTAAAATTTTATTTAGAGTTGATTAGGTGGATTGGTTGTTGTGAGTGCAAGCCACTATGTGTTATGTGTGCATAGTGTTGCAAGAAAAGTAAATATAATCTATATTTGGCTTATAAGAGGCTATCCCTCAAATTGGATGTTGAACTTGTTGGAGGTCCAATAGGAAGAGTATCCCTCTAAATTCACACAAAAATTGAGGAGAATGTCGGATGTCTAACACAGGGAGAACCTAGATCTCAAAGTTCTCGTCTAACTTCACACACAAACTCCCTTTCATTTCTATTCAAGCAATAGCAAATTAAATTTTTCCCTATTAAGACTACTCCACACTGACCGGGCCCTATTTTGATATAAGCCACAGAAACGATCAAGCCGAAGCTTGCAGTGGAGGGGATAGAGCAATACTAAGGGGAGCTGAGGGGATTTTTTTATTTTCCAAATTGAAATAATTGAAAATAAATGTTGAAATTGAAATCTACTCTATGAAATTGAAATCTAACTACACTAATCTAACAAAAAGAAACCTACTCTAATGTTTTGTGGTGTTTGTGATAAATTTTATGGTTAATTTTGGTTTTCCCTTTAAGTGAGAATTGTAAGCATAAGAAAAAGGAACCAAAATGAGCAATCACACAAAGACATTGTTCCCCCCTAGGGAGATTGAAGAGTGGGGACTAGGTGGCTCACTTATTTTATTGATGAGATTTACAATGATCTTTTGGGATGCTTGTGGTCCCTTATATGGATGATACCACTAAGATTACAAGTTTTCTAGAGTCTTTATTAAAGAATGAGATGCTCCTGGGGGTCCCGAATGCTCCAAATCTTCAAAAAATGGGTAGAGTATGCCCTTGGATGTTTGCAAACCTGAAAAAAACAACAATATTATTGGGGAAAAATATTCCCAAAATTCTATTGGAAAACCCTGCCAAAAGTGTTAGTCCATGTACACAAATTATGGGAAAAAGTCCAAGTGAATTCTACACTAAACTAGCTAAACTAAGCTTAACTAAGCAAGAAAAAAAGACATTTTCTTAATGATATTACTTCTGTCCTAAAACAAAAAGCAATATCAAAAAGTTTTCTCGAATTTAGATTTTAAACTCTTTAAAAGGAAAGTATCTTTAGCCTTAAGATTTTACTTGTAAAACAAGCTAAATGATAGATTGCAAGCTAGATCTATTCAAATAAATGGAACTTTTATAATTAGAGATCTATTCCACTTCCTTTTGATATGAAAAGAGATGATTCTTTATATATAACTTTTAAAAAATGAAAATCGAGCTTTGCATGTATATGTAACCAAAGAACTATTGATTGAGAAGGTTTTGAGAAAGAGAGAGAAAGTATTTCTCAAGAATTAAATCCTTTGGATATGGGGTCTCTTGGTGGAAGGTAGAGGGACTCTATTCCTACAAAGGCTTGAAGTTTTTGGAGGATTTCACTCAAATTATCCACCTAATCTTCAAGCTTGAGAACCTAAAAGACTTAGCCACACTTGTCAATAAACTTGTTAAATATGGAAATCCCTACACATGAAATCTAGATAGTATGCCACTAAAAAAGGTTAACATACAATTATTAACCGCATGCATGAAGAATAATAAAATCTAAATAACAAACAAGTTAAAGAGATACATTACTCAAGGGCCAATTAAACAAGAAAGTGTAATGTTTACCTCCCCTTGACAAGAACAAGGGAGGACTAAGTAGTCTAGTCACCCCTCTAGACTATAGTCCAATGGGTAAAAAGGGGTATGAGGCACTAAAGGTCACCTAAGGAATTAATGTTATGTTATTAAAGTGACTTTCATGAAAAAAATAAAAGGTTAAGTGACTTAAGGAGAAAATGAAATCACAACCTTAGTAAAAATAAAAAAGCAACTCAATTGATAATTAGATCAGGAGGTATAAAAGAGAGAGGAGGTTGCCTCACACATTCATGTTTTTCTTCTATTGAGTTCTCTTGAGCTATGCAACTTACGTTTTGAGGGTTTTGAGTCAAGAAACCCTAGAGACCATCAAGGAGGTGAAAGATCCCTCTGTTCCTGGTCCAAGCTTGGTCAAGAAGGTGAAATATTCCTCCCTCACCATTCTACTTAGTCCAGATCCATTGCATGAGAGGTTTGTGCAAGTAGGGTGCATTTGATAGTTTTTTCCAATAGGTTGGGTGCACTAGCTGATGGAGAAGTATTCGATTTTCTCTGAGGAGGTTAGATATTCAGGGAAAGTCTTTGCAGGAGTGATTGTCATAACCATAGCACCCTTTTCCATCATTTGTTGGAGGTTTTCCACTTGCATATCTATTTTATTCTTCATGAGGGAAAATCTATTGAAGGAGGGTGCACCAGTCCTCTAGGGGGGAGTAAGTTGGAGGGTTTTATTAGGGATTTTGGTCCCAAACTTGTTCCATAATTTATCTACAGATCCCGATCTACATTTTGATAGTATTTTCATGAGTTTTGGAGTTCATCTTCAGAGAGGCCGAAATCTATATATTTTCCAACCAGTGAGGGGCGCACCAGGTCCAGATATGAATATTATTGCTCATCAGGGAAATAAATTGATCTTGTATTTTACTTCAGTCATTTGTGAGGGATCTTGGAGACCCTATTTTCTATATATCTTGGTATCCATAGGGCGCATGCATTTTTTGTTTCTCCATGTTATTCTATTGTACCAGATCTGCAAATCTACCAGCTTATTATAATAAATAAAGGTAAGATTTGAATCTTTACTGATTTATATTTGTTTGTAACCCTTATATATTGTTATATACTTCTTTTTTGTCTTTTAAATGCTACAAAAACTTTGCATAAAACACTCAAAGAACAACATCCAGAAGTAACCCTACAAAAAACAAATAAACAAGTCAGAAATTCAACAAGTTCCCTAGCAAATCTGCTTGGGAACATTAGAGTGGTATTAGAGAGAATTTCCTTCACTAACCTGTGCTAAAATACATAGTACCAGGAGAAGAGGTCATGGGGGAAAACCAGTAATAGGTATTCCGGAAGGGGAAGAGCCAGAAGTCAGTATGGGAGAAACTCATGAAACAGAAAATGCCACATCTGAAGAGGCAAAAATTTTGGCCGATAAGGTAGCTCAAACAATGAAAGATGCACTACAAAACAACCAGGTGACTATGCAACACAACCTTAAGGAAATGAAAAACCATCTATCATTGGGGTAGGAAGAACTCAAATTATCCTTTGCTAATTTTCAAAGAGGGAAAGACATAATGATAGCCTTGATGGAGGAGCAGAGTAAACATCTGGGTATTCTCTCCCAATATCTGATGGAGAAAAGACATGGTAAAGACCCACCCTTATTTGGTGGAAGTCATGATGCTGGTGGATCTCATGGGGGTAATGGAAACCAGGAGGAATCCATACATAAAGGTCATGCAGAGGAGCATAGATCAAATGATGGTATACCAATCCCATCTCACACATCTACCAGATCTAATCCTAGGTCGTACATGCCTACCTTCCTAGATGCACAAAGAAGAGATACTAATGCCTTTGATCAAGAGATTTTAGGAGATGAGTGGGATATTGCAGAAAGGGAATACAATTCCATGAGTGTGGGATTCATGAGATAGGTTTCCATGGGAGATTATTTCTACCTGAAGATGAAAAGAATATCCAAGGATTGCTACAGAGGTGATAATGAACTAGGGAGTAAGGCAAGGAGAATGGATTTACCGACCTTTGATGGATCAGATCACATCTATGCCATAGCCTGGGTGAAAAAAATGGATGCTTACCTCCAATTGAATCCTATGGAGGAAGGGAAGGCTATCAAGTTTGCAACATTGTACTTGATGGGGAAAGCGCATGAATGGTGGTTTCATGGAATGACCACCTTGGGCCATGGGTGCATCACTTATTATCATGATTTCACTTAGAGGCTCATTGGCAGGTTTGACATATATGATCCAGATCGTCATTTTAGGGATCATACACAGATTAAGAAAATAGGATCAACTAAAGCCTTTATTGAGGAGTTTCAAAGAGTATCGGTTATGGTTCCGGATGTGTCAGAATCCAGATTACTAATGATGTATATAGAGGGATTGACTGAACCAGTGAGAGGATGGGTTAAGGATTTTAAGCCTGTAACCTTACAACATTCCATTGAGTGCACCAGATATCTAGTTGGGACATCTAATAAAAATAGATTTACACCCAAACCTCCCATCATTCCTAGGGGTCGTGACACTAGGAAAATGGAAAAAGGTAAGGGGAAATTGGATGAAGCCACAAGAAGAGATCTACGAAGAAAGAAACTATGATTCATTTGCAAAGAACCTTGGCAGTCAGGTCATAGGTGTTTGGGCAAGGGGAAAATCCACTATATAGAAATGGTGTTTGACAGTGAAGAGGAGACATATGATGAAGAGGGAAAAGCTATCCATACTATGTAGGAAAACACAAGGAGGAAGAATAATCCTTGCATGTGCAAGTTAATGAGGCATATGTATCCCCTGATGTAGGACTCAAAAAGGTCATTATTTCTTCTATGAGTGGGGTAACTAAATTTAACACTTTTCAGATAAAGGGAGTTGTATAGGGAAAAAAGGAAACAATGTTGATAGATGGAGGAGCTTCTCATAACTTCATTCATATGGCTATGGTAGAGAGGAGGCATATTCCCATAGTTGATTTTGAGGGCTTCTTGGTTGAGGTAGTAGGAGGGCACATTATGGCTTGTGACAGGTACATTCCACATATTGGCTTGACTTTGGGCAGATACACCTTGACACAAGAATTTTATGTAGTGGAAATTCCAGAAACTAATATCATCTTAGGTGTGCAGTGGCTTAGCACCTTGGGGCTAATCACCAGAAATTACAAAACTGTGGAGATGTCCTTCAACACAAAAGAAGGAAAGAGAGTCACACTTAAGGGGATGACAGGGGATTCACCTAGAGTAGTGACAGTCAATAAAATGCATTCCATATTTAGGCGTGAAGAGATAGTTTATGCAGCTGAATTATTCATCATGGACACAAATGATGGAACAAGCAAACAATACCCTCCGGAAATACAAAGGATCCTTCATAAGCACAAAAGGGTCTTTGGGCCTATTCCGTCGGGACAACCACTAGAAAAGGGGTTTGAACACATTATAGAATTGGAGGAAGGGTCCAAAGCAGTCATCACTACACCTTACAGAAACCCCAAGAAGAACAAGGATGAGATAGAATGTTTCATCAAATAATTTTTATCCATGGGACATATCATACCAAGTTCAAGCTCATTCACCTCATTATAGAGCATTGAATAAGAGAACCATAAAGAACATATACCCCATTCCTAGGATAGATGAATTGTTGGATGAACTACATGCAGCAGTATATTTCAAAAAAATTGATTTGCGCTCTGGATACCATCAAATCAAGATGAGGGAGAAAGACATACACAAGACAACCTTCATCACATCTCAGGTGGCAGATCTATTTTTCAGAGAAGTCTTCGGGTTACATGGGATACCCAAGACTATTACGAGTGATGGGGACAACAGGTTTATGAGCATCTTTTAGCAGGAATTGTTCCGGCTAGTACGTACTGAATTAACTACCAGCACTAGCTACCATCCACAGACAGATGGGAAAACCAAGATTGTGAACAAGTGGGTGGAGGGGTATCTCCGCAATTATGTATCAAGGCAACAAAAGGCGTGGGTCAAATGGATTTATCTAGGAGAATATTTCTACAACACTACTCACCACATGTCTATTGGTATGTAACCCTTTAGAGTTTTATACAGTTATGATCCCCTTACATTTGTTGAAATTGTGTTTGGAGATAGCAGAGAACCTATAGCTAAAGAATGGATACAGGAAATCCAAGACATCCTCAAGGAACTCAAAGACCATTTGCAAAGGTCTCAAAACAAACAGAAGTTATATGTTTATAAGCATAGGGTGGAGCACACATTTGAGGTAGGGGACTTGGTGTACTTGAGGCTACAACTGTACAGATAGTCATCCATTAAAAGTAATGGCTCAGAAAAACTAAAAACTTGGTTCTATGGACCATATAGGATGCAAAGGAAAGTTGGGGTAGTGGCATATGAGTTAGATATCCCACAGGGAATCATAATTCACAATGTTTTCCATGTATCATGCCTAAAAAGGGCCTTGGTACACAATGTCATAGCTAATGAAGAGCTACCACCAATTGATGAAGAGGGGAACTTGATCTTGATACCAGATGAGATTTTGGAGGTGAGGTATGTTATCCCCTAGCCTAGGGATAACTAAGGAGATCATGTATCGAGGCCCACAGGTTACATACATGGAGTGCTGAGAAACATACGACCTAAGCATGGCCCCGGAGGGCCCCTCTTTTCACAGTCCACATATCGCCAACAACAACCTCCATCACACTAGCCTGGTCCTGAAGTGGCAGTGAGTCTTGCTCCATAAGGTAATGAGTCTGGGTATCATGGTATGTATCACTCTGATTGTTGAAGTACTTGAACATGTTGTATTGAATCCTTCTTCATTTCATGACATTTTCTTAGAAATTATTCTATTTTCCTTGTTCAAAACTGGGAGGGTGACAGAGTGCCCTAGTAAGTTGATTTCCCTTTAGGATGGGTTTCTACTAGGTGGATCTTTGAAGAGTCATCATCTGTTCCCTCCATACTTACCACTTTTCATATTTATTCCTTCCATATCCCCTTCCATTTTGGGCATTGGGATTGGCTACACTAGGAAGGGTTGTACCTTACCTCATGGGAAGAAAGGGCTAAAGGCCCAGAGGGTAAAAGTAGTTGGCAAGAGTTAAAAGCCAATTTTGGAACCTTCAAGATGCTTCACCCAGGGATCCCTGAGAAAGCAATGAAAAGATTCTTAGTAAGAAAAGGGGACCCACAAGACAACATGAACACTAAAGGTACTAGTTGATGGATGGGAGGTCTCATCATGAGCTGACCTATTATGAACATGGACATATAGCGGTATGACATTACCACCTATCTGGTCACCAAACTAGGGTAGTGGCTCTTGGTGGCATAGCCAAGAGAAAGGGGGTCTCATTGTGATCCAACCTTCTCATTTCCGTGAAATATTTTGTGGAATATAACACTGCCACCTATGGTCATCAAGCCAGGACAATGGCCCTCAACTATTCCCTTGTTGCACAAGAGAAAAAGATCAAAATAAGAATAAATGGCAATCAATGGGCTAGGAAACAATTGCATCCATGACAAGGTGCAGCTCACCCTCCACAAAGGCACCCACAGGTAAAACTCTACATTTCCCTGTTATCACATGCACCCCATACCCAAATATTTACCCCATGGAACCTCATACACTTGCATGAATTGGGCCAAACTCCACCTAGGAAACACCCTGAACTTAAGGGGGATTAGCCCAATAGGACACCCTGAGACCCTTTCCAAACCTAAACTTGTCAAATTTCATAACGTATTTGAGAATTTGTTTTGGGTTAAGGGGGGTTTAATGCACATGTTCAGGTGATTTAATTATTAGATGTGATTTACATGTTGTGATCCTTGTGACTTATGGACCCCTGGAGGTCGTACTTGTTGTCTCTACAGGACCTTGCCCAGTTAACAGGAGTGCGTGAAGGAATGACTAGCTCGAACCTTCATGAGGGATCAAATCCCACCAATGGATGTTGAGACCCTAGCCAAGGGGCATGACAGGGATTGAAGAATTGCACCGGAAGAAAGAAGGACCTTACCTCTGGAGGAACTATGGAAGACCTAGACCTAGGATTTCATGCTCCTCCCACCTGAACGTTGGCCTTGGGAGGCCTTGGACGTCACCTCTATATCTCTGGATGTCACCTATCAACTGGGGTTGTCATCTTGGAGGCATTCATGAGGCTATTGGCACGTGTTGGCAAGATTTTAGGCCTTTGGAGGCCCATCTTTCATCTCCCTTGCCCAACGTTCCACACTCGAGGCCCAACGTCACTCTATAGGGGTATGAAATCACCCTTGAAGTGTATTTTAGATGAAAATTTATTTAAATTGTGTTAGAATTAAAAAAAAATTGTAAACTGGCCAGGTCAGCCCTGATTTTTTGACCTAAAGTAATTAAAGGTCAAATTTTGGTATAAATAAACATAAAGTACATTCTTTTTCGATGTAACTTGTCATTGGACAAGGAGAGGTCTGAAATTTTGCCCTAGTTGGGTGTACTTGGCTGAAATAGTGAGGCACCACTCTTCGTGGAGGCTTGTATTAGCACTTGAATCATTTTTTTAAGTTTTATGATGATGTTGCATGGTATAGTCATGATTATTCTTGGTGCAAGTGAGTAAAATCTGCATTTTTTCATCTATTGAATGGTTAATGGTATGGTTTTATTTTCTCATACAAGATTATGAAATTGCATGGTGTATTTAATGCTTGAAGCAAGAAACTTAAAGTGATAACTTTCTTACTTTTTTTATCTTGCCTAACTTCATAAATTGATCTAGTAATTGGTGAAACCCTAGGTCCCTAAAGTGCTAGCTCCCTTGAGGATTTTACTCAGTTATTGTGCTCAAGATACTTCTCATCCACAAACTCTTCAAGAGGAAGGAGGTTCTAAGGCGTAGAAGTGCATACACCCTAGCTTACCTCTCTTCTTAGGGTCAAGAAACCTAGGAGGACTTAAGGTGCTATTCCTCCTACGCCTTGGTTTTTCTTGAATTTGCATGCATTATCATAAATTAACATCCCTAGAAAGGAGTCGCCAGCTTTGAATCCATCTACCCTTAAAAGGCACTAGTCCTCTCCTCATCATCTCTTTGAAAAAATCATCAACTCTACACTCATATTTTACTTGCTATCTTACTAACTTAACCTAACACACTAACCTAGTCTAGAATCACTAACTTGTTGCTGCTATTACCCTTTGCTACAACCAACTTTAGCAGCAAATTAAGGTGTAATTGCTAGTTAAAACTACCCAGAAAATTGCACAAGCCTAAGCGCTATCACCTTAAGGCTTTGAACTACTTCGTGTTGTTATTCTAAGTGCATTTCTGAAGTTGATGTTGTTGTTATCATTGTTGTTACAACCACTATTTGCAGCCCTAATCAGCCTATATTAACAAGAGAACTGCCCAGAAAATTGTACAAGGTAAGTTACTATCATTTGATGCCAAAATTGTGTGTGTTATTGCCTTAAAGAAGTACTTTTTCTGAAGTGGTTTACTGTTGTCATCATTGTTAATTTACTGTTGTTGCAAGCACTTTAGATAGCCCTTTGAAACACATTATTTGATTTGTATCTGTTTAGAACTTGCAACTAGACAAATGTATTATCATTGTGAAGCTTTAATATCTCATTATATTTGCCAAACAAGTTGCAACTTCTGGATAGATTACAGTTGCTACATACTTATCTTTTTCCATGTATAAACTTGTCTAAGTAGCATATCTTTTATCGTAAATTCACTATTTGTTAAAACATTGATATCATTGATTATTGCTATAACATTTGTTTTTTCATTGGTAAAGGGCAGGCAAAAATTCACCTTACTTCCCTTTGACCCTTCAACACAACTATACTAAGTGACTTTACTCAATTTAGTGAACTAGAAAGAGGGGTTGTATTTCCTTGTCTTTTCCCCTTCATCAACCAACTAGGTCCTGGAACGTCTCCCTTGGAGTGAGTATTTTCTCCTCCTAAATAGAAAGAGGTACCTTGTTGGGGTGACAGTGACGGGGCTACTTCTGTGTTATGAAAATCTAGGCCTACTTTCCTTTAGGCTTTGGGAAAGTAGAGATTGCATGATAACAAGGGAGAAATAACTAAGAAACATGAGCATTAAAGAATACTTGGTCAAATGGAAGAATCTACCTACAGAAGATGCCTCTTGGGAGAATGAATAGGTGACACAACATGGAGACTGTAATGTTCCCCTCCCCTTGAAAAGAACAAGGGAGGAATAAGTAGTCTAGTCACCCCTCTAGAATATAGTCCAATGGGTGAAAAGGGGTATGAGGCACTAAAGGTCACTTAAGGAATTAATTTTATTTTATTAAAGTGACTTTCATGAAGAACATAAAAGGTTAAGTGACTTAAGAAGAAAATGAAATCACAACCTTAGTAAAAATAAAAAAGCAACTCAACTAAGAATTAGATCAGGAGGTATAAAAGAGAGAGGAGGGTGCCTCACTCATTTATGTTTTTCTTCTATTGATATCTCTTGATCTATGCAACTTACATTTTGAGGGTTTTGAGTATGTTATCCCCATTTTGTGGATAACTAAGGAGATTATGTCTCGGGGCCCTCAGGTTGCATATATGGAGTGTCGAGAGACTACATGACCAACAAAACCCTTTTGCACAGATGGAAACCCCTCTCACCACCAAAGATGGTCACAGATTTCCAGATAGCATGTGCCACATCAACTGGCTTCCGGAAGGCAGCGAGCCTTTCTCCATGAAGTACAAGTCAGTATTATGGTGAGCATAATTTCAATATTTAAGCCAATTGAGTATGTTGTATCTTAGATTGCTCTAGATTTCATGATATATGCTTGGACATTATGCCTTTTTCCCTGCTTCACCTTGGTGGTTGACATTCTGCCCTAGTAAGTGGTCTTCCTTGGGGATGGGTTTGATACTAGGAACTCCCTTAAAGAGCCATTGTATCATTCCTAACCATACTTACCACTTTCCATCATTATTCCCCTCCATTTCATTATCTCTTGGGATTTTAGGGTGAATTGACCCAAGAAGGGGTTGTCCCTCATTCTATGGGAAGAAGGGGTTGAAGGCCTAGAGGGGTTGATGTTGGGTAAAAGATAAAACCCTTGTATAAACCTTCCATATGCTTCGCCCACGGATCACCCAAGAAAGCAGTGAAACGCTTATCTTTGAGTAAAGGGGACCCACAATATAATAAAGAATGCTTAAAAGGTTAGTTGAAGGATAGGAGGTCTCATCATGAGCTGACCTATCATGTCCATGAATATCTAGTGGTATGACATTGCCATTATCTGGTCACCAAACCAAGGTAATAGCTCTCAATTGCATGGCTGAGAGAAAGGGGGTCTCATCACAAGCCGACCCTCTCATTTCTAGTAGGTGTTTGTGGGTGACATTTGTAATATCCCTGATCCAGTTGATCTGGATATCTACTGCTGAACTACAGTTTGGATACCGAATCTGATACTCTGGGGGTTTCTAACTGCATTTGAGTTACTGTGTGAATATCCTCAATTGTTTTTTCATGTGTGTTCTCGTTTCTTATGTGTTTAGCAGTATAAAACAATGCATGTGAAATAAGGACAACACAACTCACTGATATATATATATATATATATATATATATATATAATGTTGGACAAAGCAGGAAATACAATAAATACTGGAAGCAGATATGATAATCGCCAGTTAGATCTCATGGATCATCACTAGAATACAAAATAATAGATAAGAAATACACATGACCAGAAGAACAGGTGTTGGTCTACGCATGCATGGATAGATCGGCAAAAAGTAGTCTGGCAGCTCGCGGTAACTGCTGTAGAATCCAGAAAACTCACCCTAATGGCGATACCCATCGAAATGAGCTGGAAATTGTCTCAAAAGATGTGCCTTGGCCACTAGACTGATCCTAGTGACTGTCAGACTGAAGATCCAACCTCTAAAGCTTCGAATGTCACCCCCTAGGGGTTTGCACACCTCCTGGGCTCAATGAGTGCGCCCTAGAGATTCCACCATCGGAATATGATGATGTATAGCTCAAAATGATCGTCCTCGTCTCCTCTATAATGGGTTGGAAGGGATTCCTCAGATCTTCCTCGGACTGTCCCCTGGAACCCCAAATGTGATTCCTCTAGAGTTGTTCCCTAAATGACCATTTTTTGCTTTCTCGAAGATTCAACCATCAGAAACTGACGATAGGTGGCTCAAAATGTGTGCCCTGGCTAACTGTCTAATGGGTCGGAAGGAATTGGCCAGATCTGAAACTGTCTCAAGCGGTCGTACAAACCCTCTCTCAATCACTTGCGCCCTCATTGGCTGAGTTGCACAATCACTGAACTGGACACTGTAATGCACGATGAAATACCTGGATGGTATCTTCAATATGCTAGGGTGTGTCTCTCAACACCAAAACCAATCAAGGGTGGTGGTTTCCTCCAGGAATCCACAAAACAACAAGGGGGTCAATTTCCTCCTCCTCTATAAATACCTCAACATCAAATCATAACATAGCATATCGAATTAGGTTGCTTTACCCTTCCTTTATAGCTTCCCGAAACCCTAATTCGTTGACCTTTTCCCTCCAAGTGACTTTTACTTTATTTTATTATTCCTTGATTAAATCACTTAATTAATTAATTAATTAATTAACCATTTTACCTCTAAAAAGTGATTTATCCATCCTTATGGATTCTCCGGCCACTGAAAGTCACTTCTCATCATCTTATCCTGTAATGCTCTTCCTCCC
>ML792856.1:52798-64444 GCA_009831015.1 Picea engelmannii | reverse complement strand
AAATCTGAAATGGAGTAGACATCATCTTCAATTAATGGAATACAAATTTATGCAAAAACATTTATAGAAGAGTCTTCATAATAAGAGGCTTGATCTTCTGATGGCTTCTCTTCTGACTATATCTGTTCGACCTCCATCATGAAATCTTCACAATATTCTTTATTCCCAAATAGAACCTCCAATCTGGTCCATAATTCATTTGGAGTTAATCCTTGTGATTATTCATATACTTGATGGAAAATTTCCAGAGAAACAGAGATGTCGATACTTCCTATGGCCATATATTGTCTATTGAGAAAGTCATTTTTCTCATCGACAGAATCAGGCTCTACTTCCATGTCCATGGTTATTTGGTACATGTCTCTCTATCTAAGATGAAGCATAATTTTTGGCTTCAATTCCAAACAGTTATGAGGCATGAGAAGTATTTCTGGCGAATAATCCATCTTTTTGTTGTCTTCAATCTTTTGTACCTGTAAAAAATGATTTGGTGTAGCTTTTTCTTAGCAGTCCGTCGGCTCTGATACCATGTAAATGTGTTAAACCTGCACAAAATAGATCTAGCTAGAAAATACTACACACATTTGCAGAGAGAAATTAAGAAAGAAGAAGCAAGATAGAAAGAATGGAAGAATTCTCATTAACCGTATTCCACAGTCAAAAGAGTGAATAATTTACAATAGATATAGGATACATGAGTAACTAATGAGCCATAGTGGTGATCTAGAGTGATCTGGACACACACCAACAGTTACAAGAGTAAAATACCACCTAGTCTAGTCTCTCAGGCAGTTACGGGAGCGAACTGCCACCTAGCTGAGTTAACTAGTCAACTAGTCTTCAGTTAACTGACTGAACAAAGAGTGGTGAGTTGGTGATGATCCCAATGTTGCATGGTGACAAAACCAATGCAACATCTAAACTCAACTCAACTTGTCAAACTGAAGTGTCAACTGAAAGAGAATATTCTCCAGGTGGAATATTCTCTCCTAAAATATAGGAGACTAGATAATGACTAATTATGACTAATAAACAAGGAATAACCTTAGGAAAAATAAGTCCTAGGTGTGTGTGAAGTAACTCCAATATTTTCCCTTAGATTTCCTGGAAACTCCACCTAAGGGACGTTCCCTTTCCCTTTTCCTTGATGAGCTCTCCTCGAAGTTCATTTGGCGACTCCACCTTCCATGAACCCACTTTTCCCTTTTTCCCCTTTCATCCCTTGATGAGCCTTGAGATCATCTGGCAACTCCATTGAGGTATTACCCTAAGTGATGGAACCATGGCCTCATGAGACTTACCATGGGAATTCCATAATATGTATCCTTCTCTTGATGTTCAGAATGTCCTTGGCTATCCAAATCATTGTCCAATAGAATGGAGAGCAAGTTACCCCAAATTTGACAGTGATCCAACTATAGCAGTCACCCATGTCATGAATTATATGAAGTATGCATCGATCTTAAATGTGCTACATGAAGATTTGTTGATCAAAATTTTTGTGTCTTCACTGGAATCAAGTCAAAAGTATTGGCTTGCACACTCATGTGATCCAAAGAGTATCCCTTCTTTTACAAATCGCATTGAAGAATTTATTAGGCAATATCGGCCAGCTACTGAAAGTTTGCAAGATGTTTTCCAAGAGCTCAAACACACTCTTTGCCGAGAAGGTTTTCCAATCGATGATGAGACCATATATGAAGAAAATCTTGAAGAAGATCCTAATGAAGAATATCTAGATGAGACATATGATGAAGATGAAGTATCTTCTCTTCCACTTGATGAGGAAATCCATACCTCTTCTCCTCCTACACATCAAGAAGAGAACATGATGAGCTATAATCCTTTTGAGAACTTTGATGATGCTCTGTTCCATGACTGTGGAAATGAAGAAAACTGCCAAAAGGATCTCAATGAAGTTTCTCTTGGAGAAGGCTTGAATGAAACATTGTCCTCTATTGTCCCTTTCGAAGAAGATGAAGTTATCCAATCTTGTGAAGAAGTAATCAACTTCTATGATGCATATGAAATCATGGAACAACCCCCGGATACACTTGACGATCACATTGATGATTTCATACAGATTGGGAGATGTAGATGGCATTTGGGTTGTTTCATTTTTTACGAAGATCCTATCTACGACATTGAAGGCACATCTCAGATAAAGGATACGAAAAGCATTTCTTCATAGGATTTCATTTTACAGCTAAATGGTCCATATATGTGTCAACCCGATGATATGGTTACATATTTTTTCCATCCATGTGAGGATGAACTGATGATTTTCAACCACCTTACTCATATTTTGATAGACACCAGGTCGTGGCCTGCCCAAAGCAATCTGAGGTCCATACTACCAAATGGAAGTACTTTCATGTTGAGACTTTGGGCAGGGATTTGCAGACAAAGAAAAGACGTTTCCTGAGTCCGATGGAGGAGTTTTTCTCTAAGGTTGTGCCTTACCCCATTTCCTCTTGTTTAGGAAATTATAGGGTTTTCTTTGGATCTCTTGTCCTTTCTCAGCCTTCAGGGAGTAGTGATATTCTAAGTGAAGATGAAGACGAGTCATCCTCTATGTATAGTATCCCCATTCAGAGATGGATTGATCAGTCTTGTGGCTACACTTTCAGGTGGGATGATCGGGATGATGGTTTCTCTTTTCAACAGGATTTCCTCCCTCCCACCCATCTTCATGAGTTTTATTTCATGATCGATTATATGTGTGTTTATACTCATGATTATTATGTGCTTGACTTAACTTTGTTGTATTATATGATTAAGCATAGGGGGAGACACTTTTATGAGATGATCAAATGGTTGCACTGGTTGTATGACTTAACCTGAAATCATCTAGCACGTGATTTTCAGGGCCCCAAGGCCCCACGTAAGTAAGTAAGTCATTTTGATTCCCTGCATTTGCATTTTGATTGCTCATATTAGTTTAGATGCATTTGATTTTCATTTTTCTCTACTTGCATATTGATTTCATGCTTAGCTTAGAAATTTTCGGAAAAATATCAAAATTTTATTTTTCTGGCTTAGTTGGTTTTGATTATGATCATATCAAAACAAGGATGAGTAGGCCATCCTGCACTTGACAGATTGATGTTTCCTTGCAGGCACAAGTCTACCAGGAGATGTAGTTCTCACGCACTCTACGGCGAGCACATGTCCCCAAGTAGGATCTAGATGTTATCCCCATTTTGTGGATAACTAAGGAGATTATGTCTCGAGGCCCTCAAGTTGCAGATATGGAGTGTCGAGAGACTACATGACCAACAATACCCTTTTGCACAGATGGAAACACCTCTCACCACCACAGATGGTCACATATTTCCAGATGGAAACCGCCACATCAGCTAGCTTCCAGAAGACTGTGGGCCTTGGTCCATGAGGTACAAGTCAGTATTATGGTGAACATTGTTATCCCCCACTTTTAGGGATAACTAAGGAGATTATGTCTCGAGGCGTACAGGTCCTAGACATGGAGTACCGAGAGCCAGATTGACTTGAGCATGGCTCTGGAGAGCCCATCTTTTCTTCCTTTCAGCGCCTCCACTTTGTCAGCAGCAGCAACATCCATCACCTCGGCTTGGTCTTGTATCGAAGATGGTTCTTTCTCCATGAGGTAATGAGTCTAGGTATCATGGTATGTGTCACTCCGATCCTCAAAACCTTTGAATATGTGCATCTAGTTCTTTTTGTTTCTAATGGGTGCTTGGATATTATACTTATCCACTTGACCATGTCTGGGGGGAATGACAGGATGCCCTAGTAAGCCTGTGCCCATAGGTTTTGAGTTGCCACTGGGGGTATTTCTGAAAAGTCATTGTCCACTCCCGTCATACTTACCACTTTCCATCTTGATTCCCGCTCATCCATCCCATTACATTGGTCTAGGCATTGGGTTGGCCAATCATTTAAGGGTTTCACCTTGCCTTGTGGGAAGAAGGGGCTAAAGGCCCAAAAGGTAAAATCAGCTGGAAAAATATAAAATCCTAAAAATAAAACCTCGAGATGCTTCGCCTAGGGATCCCTGAGAAAGCAGTAAAAGGCTTCTCAGCAAGAAACAAGAGGGACCCATAAAAATAATAAAACAAGACCTAGTCGTAGGATAGGGAGTCTCATCACGAGCCAACCTATTAGGTCCATGGGCACCTAGCGGTATGACACTACTAGAAACTGGTTACCACGCTAGGGTAGTGGCTCTTGGTTGCATGGCCAAGAGAAAGGGGGTCTCATCACGAGCTAACCTTATCATTTCCGTGAAAGTGATTGTGGGTAACATTTCCACCACTATTCACCACGCCAGGGAAGTGTCCCCTGATTATCTTCTTGAAAGAAAAAGTAATAAAGAATAAAATAATAAAAGGCATGAATGGGCTTGGAAACATTTGCATCTAGAACAGGTGTAGCTCGCCTTCTACAAAGGCACCCACAGGTAAGCCTTGCATTTCCCTGCTATCACTACACCCCTTGTCAGGACATGCCTTATCCACCTCACCCATTAACATGACTTGGATTTGATCTCTTTCGGAAACATCCATTTTCCAGTGGACACTAGCCCAATGTGACGCCCTATCACTTCCTCCAAACTTGCCTTGCAGATTTGTATAATGTCTTTGAGCACCTGACTCGGTAAAAGGGGTTTTATGCACATGTTTAATAAAATTGATGATTGGATGTGATTCACATTGCTATGATCCCTGTGACTTATGAGCCCATGGAGAGAATATATGTTGATGTGCAGGATCATACCCGATGGACAGGTACCATATTGGACAGGTACACATGGGGAGATGATTAGTTCGGACCTCCATGGGGTTGAAGAGCCCACTAGATGGATGTTGAGACCCCAGCAAGGGGCAGAGATAGGACAAATGGGTTTTCACCGAAGAAGAGGAGGATGTTCCACAGAGGCACCCTGGCAGATCCTTACCTAGGGGGTTGTGCCCTCTCCACTGGAACGTTGGCCTTGGAAGGCCCATGACGTCACCCAAGATGCCCATGACATCATCCAACATTATGGACATTTTGGGGAGGAAATTATGGCAGTTATGGGATGTGTGGCAGCTTGGAGAAGCCCAAGGAGGACTAATTTTTTGCTCCAGGAGGCCAATAATGCCCTAAAAAGGGCTAACGTCACTCTAGAAAGGGAATTTAATGTAAAATAGTATTATTTGGTATTTTGGCCTTGTCGACCTTTTGGTGACCTAAATTTTATTAAGGTCACTTGGTATTGTATAAGTAGAGTGTTAAAACTCTCTTTTTAGACATCATCTTTCACTCACACTTAGTGAGGTCTGAAATTTGCGCCCTCCTTTAGGGTTTTTGGCTGAAAATTGATGTGCACTTGATGAAGAAGTCTCTTTCTTGGCTATTTTGGCATTTTCTTGGTGGAAAGTTTACAACTAGAGTTTGGCTATTTGAATGCTTGGTGAATTGTAAATGAATTTCTGCAAACACTTCTTTATTGAATGGTTATGGTATTGTTTACTTGCAGATTGTTATTATAATTTGTTGGATTAAACCCTAGGGGACAAGCACATGTTGGTGTCCTTGTTTCATGTCCCTACTAAGTTAAGATAAGAGCCACTTTGATTTGTTGAAGTTAGATAGAGCCTTGTGTTACACATTATTTTCATCATCCCTATGATCGTTAATGATGTAAACCTATATGTTGCCTTCAGAAGGGTCAGTGGCATGAATTCCTAAAGAAAGAAGGGAGAAGAAATTTTCCTGAGAGAAGAAGTTGTGTTTTCCTTTGTAAAAACCCTATTTTAGAGGATTTTTGCAGGTTGCTAGGGTGCGAAAATGCCTGATTTCTGTGGGCTGCACTATAGCTAGGGCGCGGAGTTTTCCTAGGCTGCACTATAGCTAGGTCACGGCGACCTTCGTACCTGGGGAAAATGGGCATTTTCTCAATGCTTATAGAAGGAGAAGCTTCTATGGTGAGGTGGCCTCCGAATGGTTTGGATCTTACTCGCTTTCATGATTTAGTGGAATCATCCTAACCTCCTCACTTTATCCTCTTCAGCTTATAAAAGGAGAGGAGCTCTCATGGAGAAAGTTAGCTTGATTGGGTTGGAAAGTTCTTGAGCCTTTGAGATTAGTTGAATTTGTCTTGGAATTACTAGCTTGGTTAGAGTGGCTTTGAGCTTTTCTTTGTCAAGATAGATATCAGATCTATAGTCTCAAAATCCATTGGAGCAAGAAGTGTGTGGGAAGCAAGGGATCGTTGGAAGGAACCTTACGACATCAAGGCATCCAATTGTAATATATTTTCCTATTATTAATATAATACAATGGCATGTTTCTTTCCTATAGAATTATCTTTATTTTATTGCATAATTCCTTGATCATATGCATAGGTTGTCATTGAATATAATTTACTGCTTTCACTTTGGTTGATTTGTGTTTCACTGCAGGATCAGTATCACAAGATCACTAGAGCGAAACAGGAACAACAAAGACACAAGGAAGTGACACTTAAATGTATGTCTCTCGTCTTTTGTTCGGTAGTAGATTCGATGATTAGAGCCTAGGGAAAGCACCATGTCTTATCGTGTTTTGTTCTAGATCTAGGTGGATCTAGGGAGATCATTTTATGTCTGCATTTATCGATTTATCCGATAACAAAATTGGTGACTCCACTGGGGAACGGAATGTTTTCCTAGTTTTCCTTGTTTTCTTGCTTTGATTACTTGGTTTCTACTTTCTGAGTCACTGAGAGATCCATCTTGACTCTCTGACTATTTAACTTCACTGGAAAACCTTCTTAATTTTTAATTTTTTCCGTTTTTTGCTTGATTTTTGTACCCTTCTTTGAGGGACACTGCGGCGACTTATGATTTCCACGCCCTACCTGTTTAGACCAGTGCGGAAACGTCACGCCCTACCCATATCTGGCCCGTGTAAATCAGTGATTTCCGCACTGTGATAGTCTTCCAGCCTGCAGAAATTGTGAAAGAATTTGTATTTGGTGGTTTTCCGCCCAGATTTGTGATATGGTTTTGTTGGATCTATTTACAGTCTGCTTGACATCTTTGAAACTTCTTTTAGCCATATTTTCTTTGTTTTCTTTTGAAAGATTTAGTCTCTTTCTTTGAGTGTCTTTCAGTTACAAAGCACTGCCTTTTCTTTAGAATTGTTTGGTGAAAGAACTTCTTTTTCTTTTGTTGAATAGTTCGTGTTAAAAGAGAAAATTGTTTGGGTTGCTTTGTTTCATGTCGATTCGCTATTGCTTTTAGCTATCTTTGAAACAAACAAACAAAAAAATATTTCTTGCTTTACATTAGATTAGGGGCATCATTGCCTTTGATTTCTTGAAGATATTGATATTGATGAGTTTAATATATTTTGGGACATTGTGCATATGGGAATGATAAATGTTTTATCCTTCTCGTAGCATAGCTTTCATCAAAATGAAAAGATT
Organism: Picea engelmannii; assembly: GCA_009831015.1. Taxonomy (NCBI): domain Eukaryota; kingdom Viridiplantae; phylum Streptophyta; class Pinopsida; order Pinales; family Pinaceae; genus Picea; species Picea engelmannii. Next base: position 57,009 of record ML792856.1, on the reverse strand, counting down.
TCATCCTCATCTCTTTGCATAACTTTTGAGTCGGTCAAAACACCATATTGTCCACGCCATTTTCCTTTTGAGTAACAACAGCTTTAAAAATAAAGCGCTTATAAAAATTGATTAGACATTTTTATATTTTCTAGTAGCAAACCTACACTAGATTAGTTGTAGGCCTTTGGAATAGGTGTGAAAGATAACTTTCCAAAGCTGCAAACAAACATAGAATCTTGAGTTAGGGAGCGGTAAAATCCACTTATTGCATTTTGTCTTGGGAAGCCCTTCTAATACAAGGGTCAATCACGAGGTCGCATTGAGACTGACAGAGTTACTCACCCTGCTTTGTTGGTCTTGGTGTAGAGATTGCGTGTATTATGGGGGTCACTTGAAGGTATACCCACAATGATGAGTGGAAGCTTTTCAAGTTGATTTCGGGCTAGATACCCAGCCCTTGCACATGGATCGGACTGTCGACTGTTTCCCCAGGCATCACTGTAGTGATTGGTAACCTTAGTGGCCTATCCCTTTAAGGTCTTTACACAAGGTGACTGTGGAGGGAAAAGTCTTCACAGTACCTGGAATCGACGTTGGCCAAACTCACTCGGACTCCTTGGAGGGTATACCCACGTTTATGTGTGGGAGCTTGCACCAAGGTGTAAGTTCGTTAAGAAGATCGTCAACGTAACTTTTCCACCCGCTCTATCTCATCCCCTTCTTACTTTGTTCCCGCGACATTGGATTTCATCACCAACTAGTGTGATCATTGTGAGAAGGTTTTGTTTGTTTGCTTGCTTCCTAGATTTTTAGCGTGTGTTGTTTGTTTTCCCTAGCGGACTCTAGGTTGGATCTTTGTTTTAATGGCATCAGTTCCCAAAATGACCAATGAAGGAACCCCTGCTCCAGGGGAACCTTTTGTTTTTCCTTCTTATGGAAACATTGGTCCTCCTCACATCATTACTTTGAGCCTTACGGGTCTCACAATTGGATTACCAGTATGGTTGTTTTCTACTCAGGTAATCCCGAATGCAGTAAGTGCTTCGGTCATAACCACTTCCCCCCAAGAACATCAACCTCATGTTGATCCTTCACCGTCTTCACCAGTAAGATATTCTTCTTCTTCACTTGTAAGGTCTTCTTCAGTTTCATCTTCTTCGCCGAGTGAAATCTCTCAAGCTAGTAACTCGGTGAATAAGAAGAAGAAGAAAATGAAGAATAAGAAGAAGAAAAATAAACAAGGATCTAAACTTCCAACCATTGTCGGACGTGTTGGAAAGAAACCAGTTACTGTTGATCGTGTTGGGAGTGTTGATGATGTCAAGATCACCCAAACAACCCGTAAACCCAGGTACCCTTGCAGGCTTTGTAAGGGTAGCCATCTTCTTAAGGATTTTCCTGGTCTATCCAAGGTTATAGAAGCATGGTCTACACAACCTCGCCAACCCCTATCATCAACCTCTGAACAACATGTTGATGACCTCCCGTCAACTAGTCAAAATACCCTTGGGAAGAAGAAAAGTAGAGTCAAGTTTCCTTGTAGGTTATGCGGAGGGAGTCATCAAACTCACATTTTCTCTCATATGGATGAAGCCTCAAAATTACTGGAAGACATGACTGTTTCACCGCCTCAACTTCCAACTGCTTATCGCAAGATTTCTCTCAAACCACCTGTAGTTGATGGAATGATCAATCTGGTTCCCCCGTCGGTCAGTCTGATTGATCATGTAGTCAATATGGTCACGTCTTCAGTTGAACCAGTTGACCAAGTGGTTGATCTGATCCCATCCTCGGTCAATCCTACTCTCCCATTAGATAGTGAAACCCAAGCGGTCGGTCTGTTTCCACACATCGACCCTATTCTCCCCTTGGAGAATGAAACCCAAGTGGTCGATTTGATATCATTATCAGTCGATCCTACTCTCTCTCTTGAGAGTAAACCTGATACTACCCACGTTTTTATCGTTGATATAGACTCTACCGTGTCGAGGGGTATTCCTCCTTCTCCCGTGGAACCCCTTCCAAGTCATGAGACCATCCTTTTTAATTGGGGTGTGCTAACTGGATCTCGTCTTCCCTCTCACATTCCTTTCCAGATTATAGTATAGGTTTGTGGTCGGGATGTTCCTTAGACGTTGATAGATGAAGGTGCGTCCGTTATTATTTTGTCCCCTCTTGCTTGGAAATATTTGGGTTTTCCTCAGCTTGCGCCAGTTACGCAGAATCTGTTAGCTTTTAATAGGAGAACCAGTCAACCTTTAGGGACCCTTCCTCAGTTTCCTGTAACTTTGGGAGGGAAAACTATCTTTATTGATGTCACGGTAGTCCAAGACCCCTTGGATTTTGCTTTACTCCTTGGGAGAGATTATGTCTATGCCATGAAATATATTGTGTCCACTCTTTTTCGTGTGATATCTTTCCCGCACGATGGAAGAATGGTGACTATTGATCAACTTTCGTTTGTTGGCCCTGACTTGACTATCAACTCAATGAACTCACTACACGGTTTGTATATGCAGATGGTATCATCCCTGCCACAGGTAAATTATGTGGCGCTGTCTCCCATGCCTTCCACTGTCGATGACAATGACTTAGATCTGGTAGTTGACATGGTGACCTCTTCAATAGGGTTATTGGAGCCTAATCTCATTACCCCTGTCACGGCCCTTGAGATGTGTTCCTTCCAGAGTGTGTTTCTTCCGTCAAATGAAGATCTCTTGGAAGCGATGACCAAGTTTTGTCCCTTGACATGGTGTCCTTCCAGAGCATTGTCCTCTTGGAAGCCATGATCAAGAAGAGTTGAGCATGGTTTTCTGATTTCAAGCTCGTTAAAAAATGAAACCAGTTACGAGGATATTTTTTGCGTCTCTGTGGAAACCTCGTTAAAAAATGAAACAAATCTTACGAGCATAGTTCCTGTTTCCATGTCAAGCTCGTTAAAAAATGAAATAGTGGTCTTGGGAATATACCTAGAGTCACGAGCATAGTTCTTCTTCTGTGTCAAGCTCGTTAAAAAATGAAACAACTTCCCCCTCTCTGTTTGAGTCAAGTCCTTCGTCTAGTATTTGAAGCTTCATTTCATTCTCCTTTGCAGTTGGATGAAACGAAACTTGGGGGAAATTTGCTTTCAGCCTATGGAGTTCATGATGAAGTTGAGTCACTAGCTTCTTAAACTGGGGGCTAGGTACCGACCATACCTTTGTTATGTGTTGGGAAGTTCAAGCATAGTTTTCTATAGTTCAAGCTTGTGTAAAAATGAAACCACCTACCTCAAGCATAGTTTCCTCTGGTTCAAGCTTGTGTAAAAATAAAACCACCTACCTCAAGCATAGTTTCCTCTGGTTCAATCTTGTGTAAAAATGAAACTAGGCCCAAGCATATTTTTGTTTAGTTTTTAATCTTGTGTAAAAATAAAATCTATCCCCAACATAGTTTTGTTTTGTTTTAGAGTTGGCGTAAAAAATGAAAACAATCCCGAGCTTAGTCTTTGTTCTTTCTCATGCTCATAAATACATGAGAATAAGCTACCGAGCTTAGTCTTTGATCTTTCTCGTGCTCGTAAATCAATGAGAATGTAACCGAGTATACTTTTATCACTTTTTCGGACTCGTAAAGGTTATATGAAAAAGGAACCCCTTGGAGTTTCCTTTAAGCTCTTTTCAGACTCTCTAAATATGAAAAGATTGTCAAGCGGCCTTGTTCTTTTCACGCTCATAAAAGTATTTGAAGAAAACATCTATTGAGCGATAGTTTATCTCTTTTTCGGTCTCATCAGACTAACTTACGAAAAAGGAACTAAGAGAGTTCTCTTTAAGTGTTTTTTAGACTCTCAAAATATGAAAAACCCCTGAGTTTTATTTCTTTGGACTCGCTAAACAAACATTGCAAGACCCATATGGGACCGGAGTTTTCTTTAAGTGTTTTTCAGACTCTCTAAACATGAAAAACCGAGTTTTCTTTCTTTGGACTCATTAAAAAAGCATTGAAAGACCCATATGGGACCGAGCCACTCCTTCTTAGGGTTCGTTAAACATACTCCGAGGGACTCATCCGAAGGATGAGCTTGCATTTCAAGAATATGTTATCCTCCTCAAGCTTGTGTAAAAATAAAGAGGTACTCGCCAGAAATGGTGGGGGAAAAATTGGAAAAGAAATGTGTCTAAACCTGTATTCTATGGAAGACTCACTTTTGAACATGACACCCTTTCACTTGCTTTGTGTCTAGGTTG
>ML792856.1:3501-16388 GCA_009831015.1 Picea engelmannii | reverse complement strand
TTTGCAAGTGTGTATAAGGACGACAACAGGAAGTAAAAGGGCTTACACCCACAAGGAGGTAGCTTCTCTAGATCTTTCTTTTATTTGACTCCATTAACCCAATAGTAAAGGCACTAGTCATATATTTTTTGCATTGGAGATATAAAATCATTGCCTTGGGAAACGTGAATTTTTATCTTTTGAAAGATCTCTTTCTTGGAGTTGGTTTTCCTCATTGAGAGGAGTCTTCTCCTACTAGGGAGTCCCCTCTCTCCCACTACAACTTGCGCTATACAGAGTTAAGAAACCCCAAAGACCAACAAAGAGGTGAAAGATCCCTTTGTTCCTGCTCCAAGCTTGGTCGAGGTTCGAGGAGGTGAAAGATTCCTCCCTCACCATTCTACTCAGTCCAGATCCATTTCATGCAAGGTTTGTGCAAGCAAGGTGCATTTGACATGTTTTTTCAGCAGGTTGGGCACACTAGCTGAAGGAGAAGTATTCAATTTTCTCTAAGGAGGTCAGATCTTCAGGGAAAGTCTTTGAAGGAGTGATTGTCATCACCATAGCACCCTTTTCCATCAGTTGTTGGAGGTTTTCCACTTGCATATCGATTTTATTATTCAGGAGGGAAAATCTGTTGAAGGAGGGTGCACCAGTCCTCTAGGGGGAAGTGAGTTGAAGGGTTTTATCAGGGATTTTGGTCCCAAACTTGTTCCATAAGTTATCTACAACTCCCGATCTACATTTTGATAGTATTTTCATGAGTTTTGGAGGATATCTTCAAGGAGGCCGAAATCTATAGCTTTTCCATCCAGTGAAGGGTGCACCAGATCCAGATCTAAAGACTATTGCTGATCAGGGAAAGAATTTGATCTTGTATTTTCCTTCAGTCATTTGTGAGGGATCTTGAAGACCCTTTTTGCTCTATATCTTAGTATCTGGAGGGCACATGCATCTTTGGTTTCTCCATCTTATTCTATTGTACTAGATCTACAGATCTACAAGCTTATTATAATAAATAAAGTTCAGATCTGAATCTTTATTGAAGTATATTTGTTTGTAACCCTTATATATTGGTATCTACTTCTTTGTTGTCTTTTAAATACTACAAAAACTCTGCATAAAACACTCAAAGCACAATATCCAGAAGTAACCCTGCTAAAAACAAATAAACAAGTCTGAAATTCAACAAGTTCCCTAGCGAATCTGGTTGGGAACATTACAGAAAGAAAGCAAAGGAAAATAATGTACGGTTACGTCAAATAATTAACCAATGAACATCAAACATCCAACATGTTGAACCATACACCATTTGACCTCCAAAGTCTTCTTATTCATTCTTGAGAGAGTATACAAAGTAGCATTACAATAGCATCAAGTCCTTTCCCCAAGCTCCAACTAGTTTGAGAGGAGAGGTCGACTTGGTTATATAGCAAATCGGGTGACATTCCCAAAGAGGGGGGCGCCAATCCCAAAGTGAAATGGACAAATGGACGCACGGATTCAAGCCATATCTCACACAAGGTGAGTTAACTTGCCACAAGTGAATGTGAGAGTGGGAGAGGAGGTGCCACATAGACAAGGGAAGGTGGCGACCTCCCTTGAGATCTTCACCCTCACTCTAAATGTGCCATCTAGCTCAAGAGGTGTGCACCTGTTCTTGGGATTCTCACCTACTTGCCACATCTCCTTCTTAACCCATCCCACAACTCGTCTTAAGTGCTTCTAAGAGCCAGTGAATAGTGAGAGAGGAAGAGTTAACCAAAAACATGTTTCCACAAAAATAACTTTGCTGATTTTTGTCTTTATTTTGACTTTTATTTACCTTTTTTGAGAGAAAATCATTTTTATTGAGTAAAACTCAATATTTACCCTCGAAAAGGTGGTCCTTAGGCAAAGTGGGTATTCTGAGTGTGAAAACGAATACCCACAAGGCATATAATGGCTCATAGTATTACTTTTTTAACTTATTCATCAATTACAATTAAAATATCCCAGTTTTGTGGGAAATTTTTTATTTGCATAAAACATTAAAAAACCTAAGGGGGACTTAGTCCATTTCCATGAGACGCTAGGAGGCTGCTTAGCATGGTAATATACATTATACATTAGACTTAGATGACCAAGCTAAGGCCTAACCATCAGTTCACACTCCAGATTTGGAGGAAATGAGTGAGAAATCTAAAAAATTATCTCGCTTAAAAGTTAATTCAAGCAAGAAATAATTAATGAGTAAAAAAACACTCTAGAGTTATGCACTCGTGATTAAGTCTTAGGAGGCTAAGCCTGTTACAAGTTCATCATGCTAAATTCATGTTATTACAACTCCCCATAGGGGGTATGGAAATGCGGTATAGAAGAAGAAGAAAATAAAAGGGGCCATAATGGCCGGTTGGACTTGTGAACTCTGAATTTTGAGCAACTCCTTGCTCAATCTTTGGCGGCTCAATTGCAAGTCCATCCTAGTGCAACTTGGTGGGTAACATAAGTCATTAAAAAAATATACTTAGCGATAATATCTTTAATTTATGATACATTTTAGTGTTTCAAATATTACTTTCAAGTCAATGAGGAATATGGGAATGGCCTTAAGTTTCTATTTGTTAAGAAAATTATTGTCCATTCACGGAAAGATGATAAGAGAGTGATTCACTTCAAATGGTCGTGACATCGGTATGATGATTAGAATTGTGTTAGTGATTGCTGCCATCCTATATTACTCAATCAAATTTTCCTTGATAGTCAAAATAAAACATGAAAAGAAAGCATGCTATCCTCATAAAAACAGTTACAAGCAGAAAGACTTCAACAAAAAAACAAGGCACAAATCCCTGAATTCGAGGAAAACCATTTACAAAATATTCCATTGTATACTGAGATGTATTACTATAGTGGTTGGCGATTATTGAATGATCTATTAACAGTGTAAATAATTTAGGAACTAGCATATTCACAGCATAGTGGCAATTGCTTTGCCTGAGATTTGATTCTTGAACCGTGAATGATCTGCAGTGGAACTAACATATTCTCCTTTGAAATATCAATTTAGACATAATCCAATGTTTTGCTTCTATGCATTGGAAATATGTTGATTAAGAGAAATACAAATGTTGTCAGTACATACAATCAAGTGACAGTCAAGAATTAATAATCAGAATTAATGAACTCAAATAGATTCCACTTGCTCGTGCATATGGACACCTGAGGCTGCTAATACCTCCAGAGCTGCAGCAAAACAATTGCAGAGAGAAAATAATCAATACTTGAAAATATCCTAGAATTTTTTACAGTTGTAAGAGCTTGAAGAAAGAGCATGTCGTCGCATTTTCCAAAATGCTTGTACATGACTTTCCAAATTTCATACTTATTTTCATTTCATTTAACGAGCCAAATTAAACTATACCTGGTAAATAGATTTCCGGATCCAAAGGTCTCAAGACTCCAGTGGAAGTGATTTTACCCTCAAGTAAGAGCTGTATAATGAGAGCACAAATAAGTAATAAAGTACATAAAAGTAAACTTTTGCATCCTTCATACTTTAGCAAAATTCCTGAATACTTCTTTAAAGGACTAAATGGGAAGATCATAGTGACTTTCACTTTTTCATTGTGATCTACTATTTTGGAATAATTGCAAGCCTTAAGAGATACTGGTCAGTCAATACTAAATAGTGGTCCCAGAATAGTTAAATCTCTCAACAAAGCCAAGGAGGAAGAGAAAAATGCAAGTCTTAATTTCACGGGAAAAGAAACTACTTATTGGAGGAACTTATGTAGTGCCTTCTTGGGTTAGGCTGAAGTATTTGAAGCTAAGATAATCAATGCAAGGTCAAAATTCTGAGCAGATAGAGTAACAGCCAAAATACTGATTAGCCAAAAACTAAATATCCATTATTTTTAGTTTCTTTGAAGCAAATGCAGCTTTCTAACAAATCAGTGTGGTGCAGTCTATCTGTGACTGAATGTATACTCTCGAGGGCAAGCCAAACTATGCACGGAGCTTTCCATATGCTTTTGTAGCTTCATATCCATCTGTCTTCACTATTGTGAGGCTTGAGCATCCCACTTTTGTCACCACCTAATTGAAAAGGGGTTATTTTAGGTGACAAGGGGATGATCAGACAGTCAGGAAAGAGCATTTGGGATGCCCTGTGACTATCGGGCATCTCCTTCCTGTGAAAAAGGAGATTGCTTTAATGAAGACTCCACTATGGTCGATTTAGCTACTGGTGCTACAACAGACATGTTGTCTATTGCTGTCTATGTTGGGAGGGGATGCTGACGTCTTCAGTGGCCCATTCATCCAACGCTATATGATGTATCTTGTTGTGTGACATAAGATGCATTGTTTTTTTCAGAAAAAATGCACATGCAGATATTTCAGAAAACAACCTATCAGGAAGAGTGTGTAAAGACAACTATATTCCAAGGAAGAGTGTGTAAAGACAACTATATTCCAATGCCAAAATCCAAGAAGACATAAGAGAAAACCTGATACAGTGACAAATAGGCCAATTTATGGTTTCGACTCATACCTGTGCTCCAATTGCGGCCGGAATGCCTACTGTGCGAGCCATTGCACTTTCGGATTTATCATTTTCATTTTTTCCAAACTCAAGAAGCGTTGCTGTGTGAAGTTCGCTGGGCCTGCCATCGTCGTATGTTACTTGCACTTCGTGATGTAAAAGCACCATATCCTGCTCACATTTTTCAAACGAGCTATAAATTCACGGGTAGAACTAATAATAACAAGAGAAAACCACTGATTGCAATGCATTAAAAAACAAGCAGAAGTTCTGGATGTACTAGATATTCCAAGCTCAATCTTAAACATTAATTAATAAAAAAAGACAAATGTGAGATACCTGCTCATTTGGAAAATAGTTCAGCCGCTCTTCCATGCGTGAACAAATTATATCAAATGCACTCTTGCATGCTTCAGGGATTTTGCTATCATCGTCAAGTCCCAAATATCTATTTGCACAAGATGAAAAAGTTCTGTAATAAGATAAAGCTCTTCAACTATATAAGTAAATTTCCAGCCAGCGGCTTGATTGATATCAATATTATAATATTACTGAATTTGAGAGTGACAATAGTTAAAGGAACTTGAATAGGGCTTCCTGTTTTTTATCTGAGAATAGTACTCTGACTTCAGAATCTCATTTTTACCACTTCAGATAAGTATAACAAAATAAATCATGTCAACTATTGACATCAACTAAAGAATGCCATTATCAAAAAGCAAAAAGTTCAGCACCAGTTCATGGATGCAATTTGAAGTTCAGATATTTGAAGAAACTCAACACCATACCTAATGCAAAAAGCCACTTTATTTGCACTCGTACTACTTTTGCAACAGCCAACTCTGACCAGGATATTGGCAATATCCATCTGCTCTGTGCTGTGTCCTGCTTCAGTAACATCTTTCTGAGTTTGGTTGTCTTTTGAAGCTTCCCTTAAAAGCTCTTGAAGAAACATGCTGAAAGAAGGCCTTGAATGATTTAATCCAATGTCTTGCGTCAGCATAGGATGGATCTCATTGTTGAAAAAGCCAAGCTTGGCAAGAGCGCTCATAATTTCACTAAAACCTGCACATGTTGAAAGGCTTTCAATATCTGGTGTTTGTTAACATTAACTCCAAGGAATGCCATGAACGTGGATGAAATAACTTCAGGAACTAGAACGCACCTTCATAACGAAGAGTTGCCCTAAAGACCGTAGATGCTTCATTGGTAATACCATACAAGTCACCATAAACCAAAGAGTCGCGATTGGGAAGCCTTTCCAAAGCAAAAGCCGGAAGATGAGGAAGGCGTATGCATGTTGCTGAATCATAAAGATCCTCACCTGAAAAAAAGAATTTGTTTCTAAGATGAATTGCCTACCTTTTCACTTGTGCCTGATTTGCGTGTGTGCACCATAAATTATGAGAAAAGGAGATGAAGTAGGATAAACTCAATAATGTGACCTTAAAATTATCATAGAAATATAAGACTGTCGACTGTTTCAAGAGTCAAAATTTCTGAACACCATTTTTTTTTAAAGAAGGTTCACCTTATTTTACTTTGGAACTAAGCCCTATGATATTACAAGTGATATGCAGCCAGGTTCCTGACTTTGTTTCCTTACTTTTTGACAGATGTTACAAAAAGGATCATTCTGGTTTGGAATTTTTCAAAGTTTTTACAAAGAGTTTTAGAACCAAAATTTACAAAAGCAAAACAAAAACAAGGAGATCCTGGACCGACTGTCAACAGGCTTTTAGAATATTTTAATCATTGAACAATGTATATCCGTAGAAGTACTGCATGGATAAACTCTCAAGACAGAGGTTCTATAATTTCTATTTTAAAATGCATGTCAAGATCTTGAAGAATGTAAGTAGATACATTTATGTGTACACATACAAACGTACATATCTGGAAATATACATAAGTAGACATATCCATAAATGTACTTACCCTTATGTGTGTACAAACACTTCAGGTTTGCGTCAACAGACATTTATATAAATATATATTGGAATTTTTGTATGTAAATATACATAAGTAGACATATCCATAAATGTACTTACCCTTATGTGTGTACAAACACTTCAGGTTTGCATCAACAGACATTTATATAAATATATATTGGAATTTTTGTATGTATATACTTATATCCAAGGAAAACTTTGCAGGGAAATCTAAGGGACGCTTCCCCACATTCGTGGATGACATCCCTAGTAAATCTATCGGTGTAAACTAGTGTACCTCACTAGAAGGATTCAAATCGAACACTTAGTGGCATGAAACTAACCAAATGCCTAGCACCATTGATAACAACTGATTGAGCTAACCCTTTTATATATATATATATATATATATATATATATATATATAGTTTGTTTGTTTAAAATGTTTTAGATGAACACCCACAAAAAGCATCTATTCGATCTGAGATATTACAATGTGCTATATGTCTCACAAACTATGCAAGCACCACTCATAAGTGCAATCTATTTGATTTGAGATATTACAATGTGGTATATGTCTCACAAGTGCTATGCAAGCATCCCTTTGGCCAAAATCTGCCACAACTGGGGGTATCTAATCTGCCAAAGTTAGGACTTGGACCTAGCTTCATCTGCAATAAACGACCCCCTTGTGAAGGTGGGCTGGCCCATGAGAGAAAACGTGCCACATGGAGGAATCGAACCCTGATGGGGGTAATAAAAACATCCCTCTTTCACCAACAAGGCAATTCCCCATTAGACAGTCATTTATATTCAATCACATTTCAGAGAAATTTCAGTCTTATAACATTCCTGTTTGTATTCTTGTTGGTGTCTTTTTTCACACATTGCCATAATGCAGTATGCCCTTAGCTTATTCAACAGTGAAGCCTCAATGGTTTGGAAAAAAATGAGCTAATCTAATCAATAACTTACCAGCAACCGTTATAGTTTGTCCCTCAGAAAGATAAACTGCTGGATTACGACCTGCCCTTAAAGCTCCTGCAGGACTCCAACTGAATTTTCAAAAGCAAAGAGACGGGAGTCAAGAGAAATACATTTTAAACAAGGTTCCATTTAAAAATTTCTAGTTCCTTTCTAAGAAATATGTACAAGTAAACAATTCAATGAATGGGAGGAAATAACTTTAATAAGTATAATAGGAAATGAACAATTTCACGAAGAGAAGAAACCATCTCTAATAAGTATAAAAAAGAAATACAATTCAATAAAAAGGAGGATTAATGAAGAAAGTGGCTTCAATTTAGAAATGCTCTCAATTTTTAAGAAGTTGAACAGTTCAATAAGAAGGATGAATAATGGAATCAAATTTTCATTGAATGGAAGATGGATCCGCTGGTGAAAGATTACTTATTTATCATATTAGAAATGAAGGATTCCAAACAGAAAAATGAAATATTATTTCATATTTATATTATCATATTAGAAATGAAGGATTCCAAACAGTACAATGCACATATCGAATAAGTCTAGTTTGGCGAGTAGTAACTCTTCTTTGGCTAAGTGTTGTCTATTTCTTTAATTTGTATTTGATCATCAACATTACTTGCATCTTTGCACGTCCAACTTATATGATTGATTCCTTATTATTTTTTCATTTTTAAAATACAGCTTATATTATATTGTAAATCAAAATACATGTACATCAGGAATGCCACATCTAGGAGTCAAAGTGCAGTTACAAAAGACCCCTTACTTATATAAGCAAAGAGAGATAAAATATCTTCTTTGGTTCAAACTTGAAGAACATCTATATCTTTCCTAAAAAAGTCATTCCTAACTGAAATCCAGATAACTGGATCTGATATAAATGTAGAACTCCTCTATTCGACAACACGGGTATTCCACAGAGGACGAACACCTTCAATAACCACTCACACAACCAGATCAAAGATCAACACACTGATGTTTTCATGTGGTAAAACCCCTACGGGGAAACATCCACGGCCCCAGCCAATGTGGCCACTTGGAGCAATTTATTAATGCAAAAGAAAAATTTACAAAGAGATTTACAAGAAAATTTCTCACAATCGATCATCGGCAAATGAACCCCCATGCTCTTTAAATAGAGATCATGGACCAATTGGGTGTTAAGACACAAATCAATGTAGCCGTTAAGATTGAGGAGAATATGAATCGTCAAACCACTCTATGTTGGGAACATATTGTGACCATCGGATTTCCTAACTACAAATGCATACTAATGAATACTAAAGAAACACACTTTTACCTAACGACACATTAGACCAAGTTGATCTTAACTAATTCCTACGTGTTTAAATATCCTAACATACCCCCTTAAGAACAACTTGGGATAGGATTGAAGGATTTACAAAGGTGACACAATAGGAGAAGGAAGGAGGCATTAAAGCCTATCCCCCTTTAATGACAACTTCCTTAACTCCTAACATAGATCGAAGTTTGCAAAAGCTCGCTTTTGTAAGAGACTTTGTGAAAATGTCAGCAACTTGATCATCTATAGGGAAAAATAGCACTTCAATAACTCGATCATGAATGAGCTTTCTGATGAAGTGCATGTGTAGCTCGATGTGTTTGTTGCGCTGATGTTGAACCGGGTCTTTGGAGCACTTGATGGCACTTTGATTGTCACACCAGAGGGTTGTTGGATGTTGTTGCTGGAGTCTAAACTTTGAAAGGATCTGTCGAAGCCACAAGGCTTCTTGACTTGCATTAATCATTGCTCGGTACTCTGCTTCTACTGAAGACAGAACAATTGTCTTCTTACATGCCCAAGTGATAGGTCCTAAACCAAGGCTGAAAACATAACCCACAGTAGACTTTCGATCATCAGGGTTGTTATCCCCATTTTGTGGGATAACTAAGGAGATGATGTCTCGAGGCCCTCAGGTTGCAGACATGGAGTACCGAGAGACAACTTGACCAGTAGTGTCCACTTGCACAGATGGAGACCCACCTCACCACCACGCTCCAGGTTGATCATGACGGTATCCACCACATCAGCTGGCCTCCGGAAGATATTGGGTCTTGCTCCATGAGGTACAAGTCAAGTATTATGGTGAGTGTCATTTCAATATTTGAGGCATTTGAGCTTGTTGCATCTATTATTGCTTTTGATTATTTGACATTTGCTTGGACATTATGCTCTTTGCCTTGTTTTACCTTGGTGGCTGACATTGTGCCCTAGTAAGTGGGTCACCCTTAGGGATAGGGCTGCTATTGGGAGGTCTTTTTGATGAGTCATCGTGCCATTCCCAACCATACTTGTCACTTTCCACACTTCATCCCCTCATCTCCTCACCTTTTGGGTTTTCCATGTGTATTGACCCAAGAAGGGGTTGTCCCTCACTTCATGGGAAGAAGGGATTGAAGGCCCAGAGGATTGTGGCTGAAAAAAGATAAAAGCCTGATTATGGACCTTCCATATGCTCGCCCAAAGAGGTCTTGAGAGCAATGAAAATCTTCTCCTAAAAAATCAAAGACCTGCAAAAGAAAAATAACATTATATAAATGTCTCCACTTGTTGAGGTGTGAACACTCATGCGGTGTCCCTCTCTTTCCTTGCATATGGAACTCTGTGTACTTCTAGCTTCAAGTGGCCTTGTCGTACTGCCCCCCAAGCTAATCGATTCACCAATAGGGAGTGTTATCCCCATTTTGTGGATAACTAAGGAGATTATGTCTCGAGGCCCTAAGGTTGCAAATATGGAGTGTCGAGAGACTACATGACCAACAGTACCCTTTTGCACAGATGGAAACCCCTCTCACTACCACAGATGGTCACAGATTTCCAGATGGCATCCACCACATCAGTTGGCTTCCGGAAGGCAGTGGGTCTTGCTCCATGAGGTACAAGTCAGTATTATGGTGAGCGTCATTTCAATATTTAAGCCAGTTGAGTATGTTGTATCTTAGATTGCTCTAGATTTCATGATATATGCTTGGACATTATGCCTTTTTCCCTGCTTCACCTTGGTGGTTGACATTCTGCCCTAGTAAGCGGTCTTCCTTGGGGATGGGTTTGCTACTAGGAACTCCCTTAATGAGCCTGTTGTTGTCCTTATACACACTTGCAAACGTGGACTAAGTCCAATCCACTTAGTGTGTCCTTGGAGGCACAATGCCTAAGTTCAAGCCCACTGTCACCTCGACTTGAACTTCTTCCGTCTAGGCTTACTCCTAGGGAAGCCAAGGGGGGTAGACCCTAGTTACTATGTGAGTTAAAAGATTGAGTTGATTTTAATTGATTAAAGGTTTAGGGGATCTAGCCTATATGAAAAGCAAACAATGCAAAGTGCAAKATTTTAATGCAAAGGCAACCCTTTTCCTATGACAACTAAGACTAGTGCCTAAGGTTGGGAAAGGGGTCAACTAAAGTTATAAAGAGAGTTTAGAATCTACAAAAGATTACAATTAAATTACAAAAGAATACTTTGCAAGATTTACAATTAGAACTAGATACAAATGAATGAAATAGAGAACTATCTAGAAAGCCAAGAATATCTAAAGATACACTAGATTCAAAGATACAATTATGGACAAAGCAAAATAACAAACACTAACTTGCAACTAACTTGAAATACTTGATTGTGCAGGGAAAGAAAGATTGCTCAAAGGGAAAGACCACCACAACACATCAAGCCAACAAACCCAAACATAGAGTGTCTCCACAAGATGCACAACTCTAAGGGGTTGCTTCAATGGCATTCACAAGTACACAACAACAAACCCAAACAATGAAGTTGCCTCCAAAAGATGCACAACTTCAAGGGAGTTGTGTAACATCCCCAGCCACCAACAGGCCAAGCAATGCCACTACTCAGCTCTGATACCAATTTGTAACATCCCCAACCACCAACAGACCGGGCAATGCCACTACTCAGTTCTGATACCAATTTGTAACATCCCCGGCCATCAACCCCACTGCTGGGCAGCGCTACTACGCGGAACATTCATATACATATATATATAACGTGCATATTTAATAAAATTTAAACAAGCAATACAAAGTAACTGTGGAATTACTGCTAACATACAGAATTAATGGAAAACAACCGTAATTCATACTTGCAACAGAATACATGATAACATTCAACACATGATAACGTTCAAGCATCAGTAGCACAAACATGCATAACATATAAATTAAGCACAGACTGATACTTATCTTTTCAACTGGAGTAACACCACCAACTGCGTGCAGACCTTCCACAAACCTCCCAGCCATAGACCACACTGCTCATCACTCTCAGCAGTAGGTCACCTCCAAGCTGGGACTAAGCTCCACCCAGGACAAGGGAATCCTAGACTAGGCTGAGGTTATAAGAAACTGCATAATGCAACCGGAAGGATTCTCTCCAGGAGCCTTCTTACGCCCACTACTCACGGACTCTCATTCCCCACATGCCTGTTCCACCCGAGAGTATACACCTTCACAAGCACAGTCCATCGGTTGCTTCACCTCCCTCTTTGGGTTTCGACAACAGGCCGGATCAGGAATTCTCAGAGCTCCGTAGCTGGTGCTGGACTCTCTATGGGAGAAAACCACTTCCCAGCAGACTCTCTCACCTGGAGAGAGCTGCTCATAGGCCTGACAACCTGCCTCTTCTACCACGGGCCTGACAACCCGCTTCTTCAGCACACTCCTTGACTCAGCTCTAGCCAGGTGAGGACAATAGTAGCGGTTCAGCACCCATTCACACAGGGATGACAGTAGCAACAATAGATGGGCATGGCACCGCAGGCGGCAACATCCCACACTAAAACACGGCACGACTAAGGCGATTACCTAGGTGTCGGGTTCCTCGGAAAACACAGAACGGTAAGGTACAACCCCTAAATGATCAAAACTATGCCCAGACCAAGGTAACGGGATGGGTGAGCGAGAAATAAGATGGAAAGTGGTATGTGTGATGGAATGGACGATGGCTCTTCAAAAAATCCCCCTAGTGGCAACTCAAAAACTATAGACACAGGATTGCTAGGGCATCCTATCATTCCCCCCACACATGGTCAAGTGGACAAGCATAAGATCCTAGAACCTGTTAGAAACAAAGGAATCAAATGCACATATTCAAAAGTTTTTTGAGGATCATAGTGACACATACCATGATGCCCGGACTTATTACCTCATGGACCAAGAACCATCTCTGATGCAGGACCAAGCCGAAGGTGATGGATTTTGCTACTGTTGCTGACAAAGTGGAGGCATTGAAAGGGAGAAAAGATGGGCCCTGTTATCCACCAAGTTGCACTAGGGTGAATTTCCAGCGAGCCGCCAAAGATTGAATATTATTGTTCAAAATTCAGAGTTCAAAAGTTCAGCCGGTCATAAAGACCACCCTGTTACTCTACATTTTCCATAAAAAATTGTAATAAGAGGTGTTTGCATGATGAACTTGTAAAAGGTCTTA
>ML792855.1:470318-480396 GCA_009831015.1 Picea engelmannii | reverse complement strand
GAAGTGTTCCTCTAATTAGACGAATCATATCTACTTTGGGACTTCGGCCTTCGGGACTTCGAGTAATTCAATTTCTCCACTTCCAAGTTCTCCCAAAGTGTAACCTCCTCACAACTTTTAACCCGAAATGAATGTTGTTGATTGATCGATATCTTAGATCGACGGCTCGATCTGTCTGCGATGTTGCTTTGCCTTGGTTTAAATCTAATGTCTCTTCTTATTTTCTTATCCTATCCTTCCACTTAAAGTGATCCACCGACTATCAGGAATTTGGGTATTCGGAATTTCAGCCCCTTTTTCTTTCTTATCATATCCTTCCACTCAACTTGATCCATCGATCGAGAATGGTCCCAGATTAGATAAACAACCAGGGATGATTGCGGGGTCCCAACTAGCACGACACTTTAAACTATCGTCGATCTTCGCCATGGAAAAACTCCTTATTGGTAGTGGAACTGATGCCAACCGTATATCTATTTGGTGGGTGATGATCGACGGTCTAGACTAATTGTAGGATTGGAATTAACATGTTGTTTAATGCTCCCTTCACGCTCCGCAATCAATCCCTTCCCTTGATCTATGCTTGCATATCCAACGATCACGACTTAATCTGATCATCTGGTGGATCAAGCATAGTCATCGATCTTTGAGTCTATAATATTTGAGGATCTATAATAATTGTGGGATTGGAAATAACACGTTGTTTAATTCTCCTTTTGCTCTCCGCAATCTATCTATGTCATTGATCTGGAGCTTGCGTATCCAACGGTCTTGATTTGATCTGATCATGTTTCTGCAATGCGCTTTCCCTTCTGAGTTTCATGTGCGTCATCTCTTTTGAGATTTGACCTTCATTCGCTAACCCTCCTGATCTTTAATCTATGCATACTATCCTATTGTTTGACATCAATGACAACACTTTAATGACACTATGTCCAACACTAACTCCAGGTTTTTGGCTCTTATCCCCAAAGAGGAAAATCCCTCCACTTTTTCCTTCTTCCAACCAATCTCTTTATGCAACTCTACTTACAATATTTTAACCAAAATTGTTCAAACAAGATGAATAAAGTCATGCCAAAATTGATCTCGGAAAATCAGGGTGGTTTCATGCAAAAAAGTCAAATAGTGGATAATATTATTCTCATATAGGAAGCAATCCATACCAGTACAGAAAGTAAAGAAAAATGGATGATTATAAAATGGAGATGTAAAATTCCTTTGATGGGGTTCATCTTCCCTTTCTTTTTGTTGTTTTAAGGAAGTTCAGTTTTGACAAGGAATTCATGGCTTGGATACAAGCATGCATCAGATCTCCACACATATCTCCTATGATCAATGGAAGGCCCACCTCTTTCTTCAAAATTAGTAGGGAGCTGTGGAAAGGTTGTCGCTTGTCTCCTCTTCTTTACAAAACAATGAATGAAACTTTAAGTCAGAAACTTGAGCAGGAAATAAGAATAGGAAGGATTCAAGGTCTAAGTTTTAAAAGAGGAGTCAAGGAAATCAATCATTCACAGTTCTTTGATGAAACATTGCTTCTTGGAGTGGCCTCAATAATAATTAACAAATGTTTCAAAAAGGTTTTAGACAATTTTTTAAATGCTTCAGGAGGAAAATTAAAAAATATGAAAAGTCAAATATATGGGTGGAACATCTCAAAAGCACAGTTGCAGGCAATATAAATAATACTTGTCTTTCCTAGTGTAGAGTCATTGACATCTTTCAAATACCTAGGAATTCCAATATCCTTGAGAAATACCACACCGGGAGTACGACAGGGGGTTATAATTAAAATGGATAAAGAAATTCAATAGTGGGGAGAAAGATGGTTGAATCTAGCAGGAAAGATAATTTTGACTAAATTTGTCCTCTATACTCTTCCCATTTATCAATGTGTTACAATGCTTGCACCAAAGGGAATCATGGAGCAGATAACTAGAAACATAAGGAAATTTTTATGGGAAGAAAGTAAGACCAACTCAAAAAAATTCCATCTGATAAATTGGAACATCACTAGATCAAGTAAAGATAGGGGGTATTGAAATTAAAGATCTAGATCTATTGAATATTTCCATGGGAACCAAAATCCTTTGGAGATTAGTGACAGGATCCCAAGAATGGTGGAAGGATTTAATCCTTAAAAAGTATTTTAGAGGATCATGGAAAATATACTTGTATTACCCCATGACATCTTCTAAAGGGTCAATTATTTGGAGGCAGTGCGATTTAATGCAAATTGTTGTGGGTACCAAGTAATGGGAAATCAATAAATATATGGTTAGAAAATATTATTGAGGAACCACCAATATAATATATATATTATTTAAGACCCTTAAAATCTTGGTTCATAAGAAATGTCTACCTTAAGCTCTTAGATATCATAGAGTGGAGGAAGGGATATGGAAATGTTGGAAAGTGATTTCCCCTCCTGAAGGACTAGCTGAAAAAGTTAATCTATTATTCAATCTACTAGTGATGTGCGCTCCATTTGACCCTAATTTTCCTAACGATCATGGATGGGGTAAAAAATACTATACAATAACATAAGGATACAATCGTTTTCTACTATATTCCCCTTGTCCTCCAAGACCAAAAATATGGCAGTATATATGGTGGGGTGACTCTCTTCCCAAAGAATTTTTTTTTTGTTGGTTCATGGTTCATGGGAAACTTTTAACAGTTGAAAATATATAGAAATGAGGAATAAAGGGAACCTCTAGGTGTGTTCTATGTCGTGAAGTGAATGAAACCATACATCATATTTTCTTTTACTTCCATTTCTCCAAGAAAGTATGGGAGTATATATATATATATATATATATATATATATATATATATATATATATATATATATATATATATATATATATATAAAAGAAAATCAGAGAAAGGCTCACCCTCCTAGGCAATTAGGGTGAAATGTTTGTTGGATGGAAGAAAATATACTCAGATACTTTTAAAAAATAAATCATCCTCAAATGTATTTGGATGACCATTCCAAAATTTATCTACTGGGAGATATGGATAGCTCTGAATAAGGCAAATTTTCACCATATAAATCTCCCTCTATCCAGGGTTGTATCCTTAGCTTATAGCATGGTTGTGGAAGTTTTCTAGATTCAAGGATTAAAAGGATCATCATGGCCAAATATGGAATAAGCTAAGAGAACATGGGTTAATAACATTCTCAATATAGAGAAAGTGGTCATTCAAAAGCATCTGACTGTAATTTTGCATAATGATAAGTTGAAATTAATAATGGAAGAGGTAGAATTCACAAAATGGGGAAGGGCGGGGGGGGGATGCATTTTATTCTTTGATGATGCTTCAAAAGGTAATTTGTGGGCAGCAGGTGCAAGGGGGATTATTTTTTTATCCAAAAGGAATAGAAATAACTTGATTCACATGGGGATTGGGTCATTCTACAAATAATCAGGCTGAGGCGATGGCATTATATATGGGATTGAAATTAATCAAATTTGATCAGTACAAGGAGGTAATAGTAATCATAGACTCAAACTTATAATAAAGGGAGTAAGGAAGCAACATAGACATAGCCATCACAATCTTGTTAGAGAGGAATAGAAAATATTCAAGGATGTGGAACATTAACACATACTAAGGAATTTGAACTGAAGAGCATATATTCTGACCAAATAAGCTTGCATCCTAGCCCAATGTATGTTAAAGAAAAGTCATGCTTACAAAATCAAACATTTACCCTAATTTTAATGTTTCGAATCTCAAAATAAAATTGGGGGGAATCCCCAATCCACTACATGCATTTTCAAAATACTCCAAGAAACCAACTCAATGGGGTTAACTATAGGACAGGATGGGTATATTGTGCAATGAATTGCTTATAAGCCAATTATGGACACATATGGACAAAACTAAGTGGATACTTCCCTCAAACTTTCTTATCTCAAGTTTTTAATTTTTGTTAAATTCTATTTACTACTTGGGAACTATGTTAGAATATATACTTGTAAGTGTCTTAGAAAAAACATAGAGATAAAAAATGTATTTTCTGAAAGGGAGGCTGAAATTTTGTACCAGTTTAGACTTCTTCAATTTTTCTTGAAGAATCGATGTATTATACCATTGATCATCTTTGCTGCAACATTTTGTTGATATAAAAAACAAGTCATTTCTATCTATCTATATATATAAACCTTATCACAATTGTGGATATCATACCATGGTATATCATGCCCATCCCTATTCGTGACAGATGTTTTTGCCAGTACCATATAGAATTCAAACTGTATTATGAGACATTTATATATTTTGGCATGCAGCATTAGTCAAGAGAGACTCCTACTTCTAGTATTCATGAATTGTTATCCAAGATATTATGTACACAAGATAATTATCAGTTATTTTATAAGAAAAAATGTGTTGGTGGTAGAAAATGAAAAGAATGTTCCGACTTAGCACCCTTTAGTACTAAGTAGTTTATTAATATTAATGATCCTCAATTGTTAAATATCACTATGAAGTGGAAGAGTTATGAATATGTAAAGTACACTCCCATCATAGATTCAATAGCAACCTCAAGAAAGATTGGTTTACTTGAAGAAGATAAACCAATGACATCTTTCACGAAGAAACAAGGATAAAAAGTATAGATATATCAAGCAATGTCATAGACCACTATGGTAGGACATATTGTTCAACCAATCATGTGAAATATATTTTAGAGGACTAATATTATCAATGTTTGATTTCACTATGAAATACAATTTCAATGCGAGTTTCAATAAAATTGGACTAATAAGTAAGAATCTAGACTAAGAAAAAATGAATTTCAAATTTTAAAGTGTTCAATATCATTGTTTGTAAAGTGTAAAATTGGATTCCTAATGTGTGAATATTAGTTTTCGAAAGTGTGAATTTAGATTCAAAAAATGTGAATTTTGAATAATTTAGATTTCAAAATCATGAATTTCAATTTCGAAAGTGTGAATTTGAATTCCAAAAGTGTGAATTTTGAAATACAAAAGTGTTAATTTCGATTACAAAATTATGATTTTTGATTCCAAAAGTATCAATACTGAATTGCTACAATGTGTATTTGGATTTTAATATTCCAAATTAAATTATTTTCTAATGTGTGTACAAGACTGTATTTTTGTATGTTCATGGATAATGACAGTATGACATACATTATTAAATATATCAAGTGATCCGGATCGGATAATTATATTTATTTTCATCTATATCGATCTTTTCAGAGTGGAAAAAATTAGAGGATTCAACTTGTAGGGCCATTTTAGTGGCAGGTCCCAGTTTGGAAAATTGGGGTCCGAAACCTTCTGGAGCCATTTTGAGACATTAAACGACATTTTTTTTTTGTTATGGTGTTTGAAATTGAGCACACCCCCTTCGCGATGTTCTACACTCCTAGAAATTTCCAATGGTGCAAACCATGTGCCAATCAAATTTAGTATGAAAAATTTATTCCTATCGCAAGTTGACCTATCATGTTCACCACCATGGTATGATAGGATGCCATTTCAACCCCCATTACTCATGCATATGGGGCTAGCCACATGTGTAATTTCAAGAAAATTCTAGAAGGTTCAAAACCATACCACAATTGAGGGTTGATGAAGTCAAAAACCTACCCCTAGATTGCTATCAAGCTATGTTAAATACTGAGCCTCTAGGAGGATAATGGTTCTATTCTATGTTACTATATTTTGTTCTATAACAGAGAAAAACAACTGGGAGTGGGAAATTACAGAGCATAACAAAGGGGTTAATGTTCTGTAGTATTCTAACATGCCACGGGTCTCATGTAACTCCATAGAGAGTGCATTCTCCTTTGTACTTGTTATTTCCATACCATAGAAAAGAGAATAGCGCAACCTCACCTTCTAGTTGGGTTTTCTCCCATAAGGGTTTCTAATAGAAAATATGTGTTATCTTGTGGATGGTGTGTGATTGCATTTTATTGTTCTCTATTTTACACATTTTATCTATTTGATGCATAAACAAAAATCAATAACTAAATATTTTGGAATCTAAAGGAATTTAAACTTCATAACGTAGATTTCAGTTTTATTTATTAGATATGTTGTGACAAACTGTTCCAGTGGAATATACATAGAAATTTACAGATCATCAAGATTGAAAAGATGAAACAAAATAAATTAAAAACAATTATGGCATTTGATTCATTGCAGAGTTAAAAAATTTCGAGGAAATTTAAGGTAAGGTATAATACGATTCCACTCAATTAGTCCTTTTTAACAAAATCCTCACCTTAACTGCAAACACTTTAAATTTTTTATTGTAGAAAATTTATTCAAAAAATCCACATCTTGGGCTAGGAGAGAAGGCAACAATTGAACATCAATAATTTTACCTAAAGAATTAGTTATTAATTGGATTTGAATACTACTTTCTGAGTTCTTAGATGATAGAAGTCATTTAAAAATGACAAGTATGGAAGTTCTCTATTCAAATAAATTATCATCTTTTGGTATCACTCTCACTTTCTCCATTATGTTCAACCTTTTCATGTTGTTCCTCAATTGCCTCAAACCTCTTCCCCATTGTTTTTATTGTCTCCCCCTTCCATCATGTCTTTTGTGACCATGCCCATATTATGTTATTTACATCAAAGGATGTCATTCCTTCAATTCCAACAACCCATAGTGGAGTTCTTTTTAAATAATTTTTATACAAATATTTATTTTCTTTTGATGTTCGTGTGTGCTTCCAAAAATGAAACACTACCTTGCATGTCTCAAAAAAATCATCTAAATATCAGTAGACATTTCCCTCTACCCTATCTAACCATATTCCATAATGCAGATCTGATGATCATACTAAGAGAACTTTTCTTTTAGCAACATATTTTATTGGAGAGAAATAATATTTGGGACCACTACATAGAGGTCTAATGTAGTGATCCTTAATAGTGTGGAGATTATTTCTTGAGTAGGTATCCATGACCTATTATGTGGGTTGTATATGAGCATTTTTTCTTATTTCCTACACTATGGATGGCCAAAACTTATTTCTTGACTGCTCAATGTTCACAAAGGCCCAAGGGCATGTCCAAATATTTTAGGATATTTTTCCAATAAGTTATCTTGATATGATAATATTGTTCCCCTCCCTTGTCAATCCCTTTCTTCCACAATGAAATATGTGTTTCCAATCTGTACTTTATTTCTTCCATATTAGGGAGTCTCTTTACTTGTAGATCTAGTAGTTGAGCTTTCCCTCTAGATAAGTCTAAACTATCATTACGCAACAAAGTGCACACATTAATAAGAGGTGAACACTTTTTATCCAAAACCAAGAAATTATATTGCATAAATGACTTGAAATCAATGATATGAAATTTGAAGTATTGGCATCCTTTGGTACTAATTATCTTGTAATTATTATCCAGCAAGTTTGGATCCACAAATCTTTTGAAGTGAAATAATTCATCAATTAGGAATGGATGAAGGAATTGTGGTCTTCACATGTCCAATAAGTGTATATCATTTATGGCAGTAAAAACATGTAATTCCACTTTATTTGAATTGATAACCTCCTAAAGTTCCATAGATGTCTTCATGTGTGTGTCCAAATGAGAGGAAACCAAATTCAACAATGTCAAACATCATACTTGTTGTTAAAAGGGATAAAAATGTAAACATTGTGATTTTTGTTATTTCCCACACAATTATCCATTTTCAACAATAATATCAGTGGCAATTATCTATTTGAAATGTAATAATTTTTATTATCAACACTTACCTTGAGTGTTTTGATATTATCTTTCTTGTAGAACAAGAAAGTTTCATAATATTTAGTTTGTAATAGAGAATCAATGGATGGTTTGTTGTTCCCCTCTTATATGACAAATCCCCATATCATCCATCATTGGCTCTATGATACCCTTGAGGAATTTAGCTAATAAATTCATTGTGAAGTTTGAACCTATCTACAAAAAGGAAAGGATAAAGTGGTTGAAGACCTTAATCTTGTGTTCATGTGTAAGAATCCCAATTAAATAAATTAGGAGATTCATGACACCACTAACATCCTTTACCTTCTTATCCAACCTTGGTATATAAGTATTCTCCTTGTCCATATGATCATGGGCAATGATCAAGTAAGTGTTAGGATGCTTCACTGAATTCAATATGTGTGCATAATACACACTATGACAACTTGTAATATAGTTATTATGGGTCTTTTAAACTACCCACAACCATTCTACTTCAATTAGATCAATGGTGGACCTAAGTTAGTTGGTTGTTGAGATGCAATCATTACACCTTGCAAAGAATGTATTCTTTATTATCACAACAACTATAAATTGAGTTCTTATTATTGTGCTAAAATGGAATTACAAACTGGAGAAAGAACCAACGTAACCATATCCTCTTTAACCTTTTTTATAAGAAAATACTAAGTTATATTTGAAGGTAATAATTTGAGAGGTTCACTTCTTCCATATTAACATATTGAGCACATTAATATATGTGGAGCCTTATCTATATTTTGGTCCACAATCTTAGTAACACTAGACAATGTTGTAATAGTGTTAGATCTACATTTTTGTAATCCACTATTACCATTCACTATATTCAAGTCACCATTTTTAAAGATATCCTTATAGTGATAGAAAGAGCTTCTTTTTATACCACAAACTTGATACCATGCATTTTGACAAACATCTAATATGTCAAACTTCATTGTAAGAAGAGTTGTCTTATTGTTTTCCATGTCTAGCAATAACAACATTTAATGCTGGATAATTTATCACAAATTCTCTTCTTGAATTTTCATTCATGAGACAAACATTCTTAATACTCTTAACCATCAATCCCATTGTTATTTTTGGAATACAATAATCTTTACAGAAATGTGTACGGTGCATGCATGTAATGAAATAAATTTCACCAAATGTTTTAATATAGTTTGTACTCAACTTAATTTTATACGATGCACTCATCCTTTATTGTTTTAGCTAGTTGTATGGCCTAGTTGTCACAATTTGTACATCAACACAATCTATAATACCCATAGGTAGATACTCTAACTAAATAAGATCTGCTTTTATTGCATCCCATAATTTGAACTCAATTACACTTTCCTTTAATATCACATATAAGGGGGCACCACTAAGGTCAATAAAGTGGTTTGTAAGCCATTTCTAGAGAGAACCTTCAAATATGAAACATTTATGACATTGGATGAAGAATTTATTGATTATAACTCTAAATTCATTAGCATACAATGGTGCAAAGTGCAATATGTCTCTTTCTAAAACATTTGAAATTGATCCCATGGTGATATAAGTTAGCTCTGAAGAATACTAATAAACCAAATTCACCATTACTCTCAAGAAATCATTGTTTTTATTTTGGATCATTTATGTTGGTAAAAATTCAAATTGGTTAATACCTTCAAACTTTAAGATAGATCTATTTTCAAACCCATCATTCTATTTATTATCCATGGTACTAAACTACCAAGCTCTAATTCAAACGAGTAAATGTCGCAAGGCAATAGTAGTTTGTTCACTAGCACGCTAAATTAGAGATGATACAAAATCTTCCCTTTAATAACAATGCACTCATCTACATTTAACACAAGACTTATTCTTTGAAATCTCTTTGCTTTAAACATCTATGTAACAATTTGACTTTCCTCGGAATAAATACTAACTTGAATTCTTATGAAATAATTTTAAATCCATTATTAGAATTAATACCATTTATATTATCCTCATTATGTCATAGCTCATCAAAGTATCTATTCGATCATTCTCAAGTTGTTGTAGGAAGCATTCAATGTGGTTGACTATATTGATGCATCCCATTCAATAAAGGAACTCTTTGGTTCTAACAATGTATTTGCACCTCTTGACGCATGCAACAATGGAATATCTTAAAAAAATTAATGACATTCACAATGACGCATCCACATTTTATGTAGATGTTATGCAACTACTTTATACCTTAGTAGGATATTCCCTTTTCTACTTTTAAATTTTACAATAGCAAGTCCACATAGTGTTCAAAACCTATTGTACCAAATGACATTAATGTTAATCTAC
>ML792855.1:398077-437923 GCA_009831015.1 Picea engelmannii | reverse complement strand
TTTTAGGCATGTGATAGCCCATTGGAAAGGTATCATCGAGGCGATTAATTTTGGGGGCTCAATCATTCCTTTGGCTACCATGGAGGAGCTAAAAATAGTAAATTTCCAAACATGTCAGAAAGTTGTTTTGAGCCAGTTGGAAAAGGTGGGTGGCCACTGATATCCGTTTGGATCAATTTCTGATAGAAAATATGTGTTATCTTGTGGATGGTCTGTGATTGTATTTTATTGTTCTCTATTTTACTCATTTTATCTATTTTATGCATAAGCAGAAATCAATAACTAAATATTATGGAATCTAAAGGAATTTAACCTTCATAATGTAGATTCCAATTTTATTTATTATATCTGTTGTGATGAATTGTTCCAGTGGAATATCCATAGGAATTTAGAGATCCCCAAGATTGAAAAGATGCAACAAAATAAATTAAAACCAGTTATGGCATTCATTTCATTGCAGAGTTAAACTTTTTCAAGGAAATTTAAGGTAAGGTATAATAAGGTTCCAATCATTTAGTCATTTTTAACAACATCCTCACCTTAACTACAAACACTTTAACTTTTTTACTGTAGAACATTTATTCAAAAAACCCACATCTTGGGCTAGGATATAAGACAACAATTGAATCTCAATAGTTTTACCTAAAGAAATAGTTATTAATTGTATTCGACTACTACTTTATGAGCTCTTAGATGATAGAATCCATTTAAAAATCACAAGTATGGAAGTTCTTTATTCAAATAAATTATCATTCATTGGTATCACTCTCACTCTCTCCTTTATGTTCAACCTTTTCATGTTTTACCTCAATTTCCTCAAACCCCTTCCCCATTATTTTTATTGTCTCCCCCTTCCATCATGCCTTTGTGACCATGACCATATGATGTTATTCACATCAAAGGATGTCATTCCTTCGATTCCAAAAAACCATAGTGGAGTTCTTTTTAAATAATTTTTATAGAAATATTTTTTTTCTTTTGATGTCCTTGTGTGCTTCCATAAATGAAACACTACCTTGTGTGTCTCAAAAAAATCATCTAAATATCAATAGACATTTCCCTCTACCCTATCCAACCATATTCCACAATGCAATTCCGATGATCATACTAAGAGCACTTTTCTTTTAGAAACATCCTTTATTGGAGAGAATTCATATTTGGGATCACTGCATAGAGGTCTAATGTATTGATCCTTAATAGTGTGGTGATTATTTCTCGAGTAGGCATCCATGACCTATTATGTGGGTTGTATATGAGCATTTTTTCTTATTTCCTACACTATGGATGGCCAAAACTTATTTCCTAAGTGCTCAATGTTCATAAAGTCCCAAGGGCATGTCCAAAGCTTTTAGGATATTTTTCCAATAAGTTATCTTGATATGTTGATATTGTTCCCCTCCCTTGTCAATCCCTTTCTTCCACAATGAAATATGTGTTTCCAATCCTTACTTTATTTCTTCCATATTAGGGAGTCTCTTTAATTGTATATCTAGTAGTCAATGTTTCCCTCTAGATAATTCTAAACTGTCATCCAGAGACAGACACCACACATTAATAAGAGGTGAACACTTTTCATCCCAAACCAAGGAATTAAATTGCATAAATGACATGAAATCAATGAGATAAAATTTGAAGTATTGGCATCCTTTGGTACTAATTATCTTGTAATTACTGTCCAACAAGTTTGGATCCACAAAGCTCTTGAAGTGAAAGAATTCATCAATTAGGAATGTATGAAGGAATTGTGGTCTTCACATGTCCAATAAGTGTCTATCATTTATGGCAGTAAAAAAATGTAATTCCACTTTATTTGAATTGATAACCTCCTTAAGTTCCATCTATGTCTTCATGTGTGTGTCCAAATGAGTGGAAACCAAATTCAACATTGTCAAACACCATCCTTGTTGTTAAACGGGATAAAAATGCAAACATAGTGATCTTTGTTATTTCCCACACAATTATCCATTTTCAGCAATAATATCAGTGGCAATTATCTATTTGAACTGTAATAATTTTTATTATCAACACTTACCTTGAGTGTTTGGATATTATCTTTCTTGTAGAACAAAAAAGTTTCATAAGATTTAGTTTTTAATAGAGAATCAATGGATGGTTTGTTTCCCCCCTCTTATACGACAAATATCCATATCAATCCATCATTGGCTCTGTGATATCCTTGAGGAATTTAGCTAATAAATTCATAGTTAAGTTTGAACCTATCTACAAAAAAGAAAGGATAAAGTGGTTGAAGCCCTTAATCTTGTGTCCATCTGTAAGCATCCCAATTAAAGAAATTAGGAGATTCATGACACCACTAATAGCCTTTACCTTCTTATCCAACCTTGATATATAAGTATTCTCCTTGTCCATATTATCATGGGCAATGATCAAGTAAGTGTTTGGATGCTTATCTGAATTCAATATGTGTGCATAGTACACACTGTGACAACTTGTAATATAGTTATTATGGGTCATTTAAACTACTCACAACCATTCTTCTTCATTTAGATCAATGGTGGACCTAAGTTAGTTGGTTATTGAGATGCAATCATTACACCTTGAAAAGAATTTATTATTTATTATCGCAACAACTAGAAATTGATTTCTCATTATTGTGCTAAAATGGAATTACAAACTGGAGAAAGAACCAACATAACCATATCCTCTTTAACCTTTTTGATAAGAAAATCCTAAGTTATACTTGAAGGTAATAATTTGAGAGGTTCCCTTCTTCCATCTTAACATATTTAGCACATTAATATATGTGGAACCTTATATATATTTTGGTCCACAATCTTAGTAACACTAAACAATGTTGTAATAGTGTTAGATTTACATTTTTGTAATCCACTATTACCATTCACTATATTCAAGTCACCTTTTTTAAAGATATCCTTATAGTGATAGAAAGTGGTTCTTTTTATACCACAAACTTGATACCATGCATTTTGACAAACATCTAATATGTCAAACTTCATTGTAAGAAGAGTTATCTTATTTTTTTTCCTATGTCTAGATGATTCAGATTTATGAATGAAACGAAATGAATAAAAGATTGAATACAATAACACACAGATATAGAGAACAATTATAGATATCCAGTGAAAAATAACTTCTATTGAATAAATAAAATAGGTTGAAACTGTAAAAATGCAGAACTAAAAACAATTTGCTCGAATGGTGGTAGCTATATCTGAGAAGAGATGTGGCTGCTACGTGCATCCGTCTGAGAAAAATAATTACAATGAGGCTCCAGAGGATTTTTTAACATTACTCATGAATGTCAAAACCCTAGATATCCAAAAACCTAACCCTAGGAGATGAAATGCCAAAATGTATGTGGGCCCAAATGGGTAAGTTGGTACCTCAACTTCCCGGGGTCATAACTTTTGCATACGACCTCTGTTTTAGGTGCGTGATAGCCTGTTGGAAAAGTCTTTTTGAGAAATACACATTATGTGATCAAAATTTGACTCCAACTATGTTTTGACTGTGGCAAGCCAAAAAAAACATTGTTTAGGGCCCCAAAACTGCTCTAGAAGTACAAAAAGATGTATTGAAATGAAAAATTTCAAAATAAGCCAGTTGGATTAGGTGGGTGGCTACCAATATCCACTTGAAAGCTATGTAGGGCTCCAAACATCCCCAAAAGTGTAGAACCCATAATTTAAAATAATTTCAAAAGAACATGTTGAATTTAAAATTGTCAAGAGGAGTCAGTTGGAATAGGTGGGTGTCCACCAATATCCACCTAGATCAGTCATCCCCCCTTAGGAAGAAATGGTCTCCATTGTGTTGATTTCCCCCATCACGTGAGGAAATTTTTCCTGAATTTGGCTTCGAGTGAACCACTTTTCTTGGTGTAGGAGTTTCCTTACCTTGACAACCCGATAAAGTTGGATCCTCTATTGGCAAGTTCCCTTGACCTATGTGTCCACTATCTGATCAGTGGATACATGTTCCATGCAGTCAGGGTTGAGCTCTGTTGGTGTCAAATGTTATGCAATATTCGAGGTGTCCAATAATGGTGGAAAATATGGTCGGAGGAGGTCCACATTGAACATTGAGTGCAATCCAAGGAAGGGGGGAGTGTTGAGCTCAAAAGAATTGTCACCCATAGCCCTGGTGATAGTGTAAGGCCCATAGTGAAGTTGACGGAGCTTTCAATGGGGACCTATAAGTCGTTCTTTCTAAAAATGTAACTAGACATTGTCTCCCACCTGAAACTTGTGCGGTACCTATTGTTGATCATGACATTGCTTGTACTTAGCATTGGCTTTCTACAAAATCTCATGGACTCATTGGTAGATGTGTTGAATCCGCTCAATGAATCTGGTGGTTTTTTTTGCCTTAGACTGAACATGGGAAGAATCTATCTGTGTTGTTGCAAGAGGTAGTGCAACATCAATGGGACCCAAGGGTTGGAATCCTAGCCCCACCTGAAAGGGGCTATGACCGGTGGAGCTATGGAGAGCCCTATTGTAGTTGTGTTGAATATAGGGAAGACTCTCATCCCATGTATGTGGATGGTTAGAGTTATACATTCGCAGGATGTGCGCAATCAGCCGATTGAGGACTTATTTTTGGCCATCAGTTTGAGGGTGGAAGTAGTGGATTTAGTGAGCTTTGTGTCCAACAATGACTAGAGACTCGACCAAAACATGCTAAGGAACCTGATGTCCCGATTAGAGATGATGGTCTATAGTATTCCAAAATGGATCCACACTCATTTGAAGAAGAGCTTGGCATTTTATGTCGTTGTGATGCTCTTCTTGCAAGCTTTGAGAATGGGCATCTTTGAAAACCGATCAACCACCACAAATAGACAATCATTTCCTTGCTTGGTGGATGGAAGGCCATACATGTAATCCATCAATATGGATTCTCAAGGCATCTTGGGAGTAGGAAGAGGGATGTATAAGCCTTGCTTCTTGATGGCTGACTTGACAATGGCATAGGTAGTGCAAGAACTGATATACTTGTTGACGTCCTGTCGAATTTTTGGCCAATAAAAATGTTTATGTAGAACAACCACAGTTTTCTCCATGCCAAAATGTTGTGCCATACGACTGTAGTGAACTTCCAAAATCAAATTTACACACTCACTTACAGGAACACAAAGATCTCCCAGATGGCATAATAGTGTGTCTTGAATGTGAAAATCAATGACATTCGTGCATGTACCCAAGAGTTAATAGGTGGTGGCGAAGTCCAGATATTGTTGATAAAGTTGGGGCCACTCGGATGCCTCATTCCCACAAGAATGGAGCACGGTGGTGAGTGCAACCATGGGAGGTTGACTGAGGCACTCAATGACATGATTTTTGCTCTTTGTCTTATACTTGATGTTGATATGAAAATGTTATAGGTAGGTGGACCACTTTTGATGGAATTCGTCCTACAACTTCCCTTGTGTCTATATGAAATGCAGAGGCTTGTGATTAGTATGGATGATTGTCTCCTTTGCCAGAATGTAATGTTTCCATTGATGACATGATTGTACAATGGAATACATTTCCTTGTCATAGGTGGGGTATTTTTGGAAAATATCTGAGAGTGTCACACTATGGTATGCTACCGGATGACCGTTTTTAGTGAGAATTGTGCCTACAACATAGTCAGATGCATCAATCTCAATCTCGAATGGTTGTTGCAGATCAGGTAAGGAGAGTACTGGAGCTGAGCACAAGCGATTTTTCAGATCATCAAATGCTCGTTGTTGTGCCTTCTCCCATGTGAAATTTTCCCTACCACCTCCCTTGATCACTTGGTTGAGGGCCCATGCAATATGGGAGAATCCCAACACGAACCATCGGTAGAAGTTGGAAAGTCCCAAGAAGCTTCGAAGCTCAGTTAGTGTGGTCGGGATTGGCTACTCACCGATGACTTGGATCTTAGCTAGATCCACATGTACCCCATGCTCATGAACAATGTAGCCCAAGTATTGGACCTTGTTCATCCCAAAGGATCATTTTTCCAAGTTGGAATATATCTTGTGCTACCGCAGAGTGCTCAAAACCTGTTGAATATGTTGCATGTGCTCCTCCTAAGTTCTGTTGAATATGAGGATGTCATCCAAATATACCACCACAAAAGAGTTGGTGAAGGGTCTTAATAGATCATCCATCAACCTCATGAAAGTGTTTGGTGCATTTTTTAATCCAAAGGGCATGACCAACCATTTGAAGAGACCTTCTTTAGCTTTGAAAGTTTTCTTCCATACATCATTTGGTTCGATGGGATCCTCGTGGTAGCCAGACTTTAAGTCAATCTTGTTGAAGAACTTTTCCCCCTTTATTTGGTCAAGAAGATCATAAATTCAAGGAATTGGGTATCGGTTCCTGACTGTGATTTTTTTTAATGCTATGTAATCAATGCAGAGACGCCAGGTCTCGTATTTATTTTTCACTAGTGCAATTGGGCTTCCGCAAGGGGAGGAGTTGGGTCTGATTTACCCCTTTTGAAGGAGATCTTGGATTTGGCGCTTGATTTCGTCATTTTCCATTAGTGAACGATGAGAGACTGGTGCATTAGGCAGAGGTGCACTGGGGGTTATATCAATTGGATGCTTGACTTGGTAGTGCGTCGGTACCTCGGTGGGTGAGGAGAAGACGTCTATGTACTTTTCCACAATATTTTCCACTTGATTCTAATGTAAAGAGAGGATCTATGTAGAGGCCACAGATGTGGCTGTGACCTTCTTCTTACTATGAGCATGGATCACAAAGAAAATGAACTTCTCGGTTTGTGAAATGACCTTACTGCATTGCTTAGCAGAGATTAAAGAAATAGTGGTAGGCGACACTACCTCTGGTGTCCTATACAATTGTCTACCCAAAGTAATATTAACATTGCGGGGTATAGACTCATACACAACATGACGCTTCTAAAAATATGGTTGTCATAAAATAACATCAGAAACTTCAATGGGAGAAATATCACACAATACCTCGTCTTTGAAGGGTTTGATGTCGTAGGGAAGATGACATTGTTGGTTGATGTGGATATCTCTTCCTTGGAGAAGCCAACTGATGGTGTAGGGCTGCGATTACAGTGTCATTGACGGGTCCAATCGCTTGACGACCTCTGCTGACATCAGGTTATTTTGAATTCCACTATCGAAAATGAAATGAAGTGCAACCCCCTTTACCCACATCTGTGAGTGAAAGAGGCATTCCCCTTCCTCCGGTTCTTTTGGTTTGCTTGGCTGGACTTTGGTGGTAGTGACAGTGGCACTGGGTTTGACATCAATAATTTGCTTCCCTCCTTCTAGAATTGATTTAGAGTCAAAATATGCCTCTGACTCGGAAGCTTCCAGTTCGACCACCAATGACTTCTTGGAGTGACATTCTTCGGTGTTGTTCTAGGGGATTTTATAGTATTCACACCTTTTTCCTGTGTCCTTATTCGAATTCTCATTACCCTTCTTGTGTTGTGGCTTGGACTGGGTGTCCTACGACTGGCCATATTTTCTCGGTCTCTTGTTTTGTGGGTTGGGGCCGCCTTTTCCCTGCTTTGGCTATGAGGAGTTTGCAGATCCAAACTCTCACCTCTTCTTCTTAAATTTCTGCTCAATCTTGACAACATATCTATAAGTTGTACCCAATGATGCGATGTCTAGAAAATCCAATTCAGTTTAAATGTATCTATGCAAACAGTCATAGTATTTGAGCACCATATGTCATTCAGATTCTTTGATACCCAATTTGGTCCCTTTCTTGGTGAAATATGGTACTGTCTGGTCCCTTTCCTAATGTAGGGTGGTCCATCTTGTGTACCAGTCCTTTTAGCTTCCAACATGATAGTATTGTTCTTTAATGGCATCCTTGAAGGAATCCCACGTGGGGGTGACCGCAAGTATTGCATATTCCTCTATGGCCCTTTGCTCAGAGTAAGTATCCCACCAATCCTTAACATGGGGGACGACCTTGAGGAGCGCAAAAGTAATATTTTCCCTATCGGAAAAATTGTGGACTAAAAAATACTCTTCAAGCAGTTTCAACCATTTATCTACAACATCCGCATCTATCAGTCCTTCAAATAATGGAATATCAAAATTTACATGTACCTTGAAGGGGGTTGCATGGCCTCTTTATGTAGATGTGTCTCATGTGGGCATCCGTCAAAGGATCTATGTAAAATTGTCCATCATTTCCTTCCTTTGTCGTGCAAGGGCTTCCTCAAGCAACATTTTGTAAGGATCTCCTGCTCCATCATCTTTATTTTCCCCCCCCATGGGTTGTTGTCGTGCTCAGCGTGGCTGATAATGCAAAGGCTCGACTGATTCGAGTCCCAACTTCTTGTACCCAGATCTTGTCGAGGACATGCACGAAGAAAAATAAATGAAGAGAAGACCACTATGATACCATTCATATGGGTTTATGAGTGCAATGAAATGAATAACATATTGAATACAATAACAAAAATATATGGAGAACAATTATAGATATCCAGTGAACAATAACTTCTATTGAATAAATAAAATAGGCTAAAACTACAAAACTGCAGAACTGAAAACAACTTGCTTCAATGGTGATAGCTATCTCTGAGAAGAGATGTGGCTGATACACGCATCCATCTGAGCATAATGATTACAATGAGGCTCCAAATTCCTTTTTAACATTACTCATGAATGCCAAAACCCTAGACATCCAAAAACCTAACCCTAGGAGATGAAATGCTAAAAGTTGTGTGGGCCCCGATGGGTAAGTTGGTACCTCAACTTCTCGGGGTCGTAAATTTTGCATACAATCTCCATTTTAGGCACATGATATCTCGTTGGAAAGGTATTTTCGATAACTACACATTATGACATCAAACTCTAATTCTGTCTATAATTTGACTATGTCAAGCCAAAAAAACATTGTTTAGGGCCCCAAAACGGCCCTGGAAGTACAAAAAGATGTACTGACATGAAAACTTTGAAAATAAGCCAATTGGATTAGGTGGGCGGCCACCAATATCCACCTGGAAGTTGTTTAGGGATTCATACATCATTGGAAGTGTAGAACCCACAATTACAAAGAATTATAGAAGAACATGTAGAACTAAAAATTCTTAAGAGGACCTAGTTGGGATAGTTGGGTGGCCACCAATATCCACTTGGATCACTAGTAATAGCAACATTTAATGCTAGAAAATTTAACACAAATTCTCTTCTTGAATTTTCATTCACGAGACAAACATTCTTAATATTCTTAACCATCCATCCCATTGCTATTTTTAAAATACAACCATTTTTATAGCAATGTGTATGGTGCATGCATGTAATGAAATAAATTTCACCAAATGTTTCAATATAGTTTGTACTCAACTTAATTTTATAAGATGCACCCATCCTTCATTGTTTTAGCTAGTTGTATGGCCTAGTTGTCACAATTTGTACATCAACACAATCTATAATACACATAGGTGGATAATCCAACTAAAGAGGATTTTCTTTTATTACATTCCATAATTTGACCTCAATTACACTTTCCTTTAATATCACATCTAAGGGGGCACCACTAAGGTCAAGAAAGTGGTTTGTAAGCCATCTCTAGAGAGAACCTTCAAATATGCAACATTTATGACATTGGATGAAGAATTTATTGATTATAAATCTGAATCCATTACCATACAAAACATTTGAAATTGATTTCATGGTGATATAAGTTGTCTTTGAAGAATACTATTGAACCAAATTCACCTTTACTCCCAATAAATCATTGTTTTTATTTTGGTTCATTTATGTTGGTGAAAATTCAAATTGGTTAATACCTTCAAACTTTAAGATATATGTATTTTCAAACCCATCATTCTATTTATTATCCATGATACTAAATTTCCATGCTCCAATTCAAATGAGTAAATGTCGCAAGGAAATAGTAATTTGTTTACTAACACACCAAATTAGAAATGCTACAAAATCTACCCTTTAATAACATTTCACTCATCTACATTTAACACTAAACCTATTCTTTGAAATCTCTTTGCTTTAAACATCTATGTAACAATTTGACTTTCCTTAGAATAAATACTAACTTGGATTTAATTTTAAATCCATTATTAGAATTGATACCATTTATATTATCATCATTATGTCATAGCTCATAAAAATGTCTTTTCGATCATTCTCAACTTGTTGTAGGAAGCATTCAATGTGGTTGACTATATTGATGCATCCCATTCAGTAAAGGAACTCTTTGGTTCTAACAATATATTTGCATCTCTTAATATATGAAACAATAAAATATCTTAAAAAATTTAATAACATTCGCAATGATGCATCCATATTTTATGTGGATATTATGCAACTACTTTTTACCTTAGTAGGATATTCCCTTTTCTACTTTTAAATCGTACAATAGCAAGTCCACATAGTATTCAAAACCTATTGTCCCAGATGACATTAATGCTAATCTACAACAACAAAAAGACCACCATAAAATCAATATAGTTCAGCTATTAAAATATACTTAAATTAATTAAAAACAATAATATATATATATATATATATATATATATATAAAATCTCTTACGAAAACAACTATGTGCCCTCCATGATTTCCTTTCACTTGAGTTTCACCTTGGTTTTGGTCAAGGATATTCAAATTTTGGTTTTGGTTTTATTCATGAATATTCACAAATTAATTTTTTTTTATGTTCAAGGCTACTTACAAATTGGTTCTGTTTGTAGTCATGAATATTTGCAAATTGGTTATGCTTCTACTCATGAGTATTAACAAATTAGTTCTAGTATTGATGATGTATATTATTTTAATGGTTCTATATTGGAAGAAGACATTAAGCCTGTCAATGAATCTTAATGCAAAATTCCAAATTAGTATAGGTGAGTTTATGATATTGTATATTATTTCAATGGTTCTATATTGGAAGAAGACATTAAGCTTGTCAATGAATTTCAATGTAAAATCCCAAATTAGTATAGGTGAGTTTATGATATTGTAGGATTTATGTGAGTTATACTATATAGTGTTTTATGAGTAAACAATTTGAACATGAATTCTTATTATGAAAAGGAAATAAAAATTGCATAAATATTTTGTGGTTCAATCTATACATTTTATAGGCATTTTTGTTCATACAATGTTTGATGTTTCAAAACAATATAATACAATATGTATTGTGTAAGGTATAATTTAAAAAAACAAGTGTTAGAAGATGGAAGTTTGAGGATTTGTGACCGTGTATGTGTCATTGTAAATAATATTATAGGCATGACACATCTACACATAGAGAGAACATCAACATCATTGATAAGCATGACACATCTACTCCATTAGGCCCATTAAGAGGGTCTCTCAACACAATAAATAGTATTCCACCTGTTTTAAAAGGTTTGAAGCATCAATGATCTTTCTTTAAATACAAGAAATAAATCTCTACAACTTTCATGACCCTTAAATGTATTTCTGATCTTTGTTGCATGTAATCTCACATGTTTTTGCAATAGAGGACATGTGAAGAACAACACTAAAATATCAATTGAAATTAACAAATAGGGAAAACATGTCATTTAATTCTCAAAATCTAAAATGAATTAGCAACAAGGGAAAACACATTATGTTATTCTAGAAATGGAGCTCGAGATCTAGTGTCACATCATATAGTCATTTAGGAGGAGGTAACTAAAAGATAATAACCATGGTTGAGTTTCAATGAAGTAATACTAGTGCAATTTTTCCCCTTTGTGGTTATCAAAGTTCTTTGTCCTTTTTACACCATTAAATAACTCCCATAAGAATCAAGGAAATTTTGGGGGGCTAAATTTTGCCCAAGGAATCATTTTCCATTATTTTTTTTTCAAACAACGATTCACCAATTTCCATTTTTTCTAAAATGATTCACCAAATTTC
This sequence comes from Picea engelmannii, assembly GCA_009831015.1. Classification (NCBI taxonomy): domain Eukaryota; kingdom Viridiplantae; phylum Streptophyta; class Pinopsida; order Pinales; family Pinaceae; genus Picea; species Picea engelmannii. The sequence goes on along the minus strand of ML792855.1, from coordinate 426,065 downwards.
TTTAGGATAAAAGTATTTTACTTCGAATATTTTTACAAAAATATTGTCAAACATTTCGTGATTGACATTCTAATAATAAAAACAGATTTGCCAAAAAAATTTACACTTTAAGATAAGTATAGATCCTGAAAATCCCCCCTATTAAGAATAGTGAAAATATATATATATATATATAGCACACACTTAGACAGAAGTAACAATGAGTTACCTTAAACATTTGAATAAGATGGTGACAATGCAATAAATGACTTCAATAACATGGTAACATGAAAATGGAATAATATTCCCAAGCATGCCAATAAAATATAACAAGGGAAATGTAATAATGGTTACAATCAAAGGGATATATGCCACCTACGTATCATATGAACTGTCATGGTGGTGTTGTACAAGGTTTAATTCCTCTCCAAATGACACCTCAAAATTCACTCGAAATTCAAATTGTGAACTTAGAGCTTATCTGCATGGAGACCTATGTCAAGACTTGGTTTGAAGTTATAGCTTACATACATGTGGAGACCTAGAAGTTGGATTTTATAAATGTGTAGAGAGCTATGGTAATCCGTGATTTAAATGTTTAGAGGCTTGTAGCTCAATTCCCTTCCATGCCACTACACATTCATGGATAAGTGTTCTTCAACCACTAATTCAAGGTCCTTCATTCGAGGTCAATGGCTCTTCATCATGCCCTGATTCAAACCCTAACTTGTCAATTGTTTAAATCTAATATTCATGTTCCGTAGAAAACCCTCATGCATACTCAGATATAAATTCCTACCGTGTTGATCGTTTTGTGCATACCCACATACAAATTCGTGTTGGGTTTATTGTTCTATTGATACCCATAAAAATCCCTATTGGGTTCAGCATTTTGTGCATAACATATCTAAATCCCCTCTTAGTATACATTTTTTCATTCTATATATTGATCAATTATTATGGCCTTTTTAATCAGATTTGGATAAAGCTCTGTTATTTTTAGTTGATTTTATCTTGCAATTCTAAAAAATTGTCCTCATATCTATGAGAATTCTCCATCAAATTGGTTCCATGTGTGGAATTATTGCAGCCCCTAATAATGTTTAATATTAGATAGGACATCTTATAATTGTTTCCTTGAGGAGGTTGGAAGGCTTGTATCATCTCAATGGAAGCCTCTTTTAGGTTTATTGTAGTTGCCTATCAATTGTTATGTCAATGTTCCTCCTTTTAATTCTTAGGTTTATTGTAGTTGCCTATCAATTGTTATGTCAATGTTCCTCCTTTTAATTCAAATATCTTGARTCTTTTGATAATCAATTATTTCAATTGTGCTTAGAGAAGAAATGTGCTCTATTGTCTCAATGAGGAGGATTTCAAATACTTCATGTATGCATTTGATAAGCCACACAGTTACCAAGCAAGGAGGCTACATTGTTGTGGTAGATAGATAAATGTGTTAAAAAATGAGAGTTTTGGGACACCTAAAATCATAGGCAAATCCAACAATCTCTAACTTTTGAATAAGCACAACTATTTGAACTACACATGACATCTTCAAATATTGGTTATTGCATAATGAAGCTTGAACATATTAGACCAACAATATGATGAATGCTTGGAAAACACACAAAAATAAGTCAGCATGCCCTACCCTCGTGACTCTAAGGAATATTTATTATATTATACATATTATTAACATGCCACTTCATGTAGTGTGATCTACCATCATCTATATCTTACTCGGGCCTCCACTACTTCAACCATGGTTGAAAAAGAACTTCAATAGCAGATACATCATCAGTGTAAGAGTTCTAATAAAACATCTAAACCCATTACACTATATGTATTCATAAAATCCATTCTCCTCATCCATCATATCCAAATGTCCAACAACATTGTTGACATATAGTTTAGTTGCACTCATAACACCAATGAATTAATAAATGAAGGATAATTCTTTTCAAAAGTGGACTTCCACATTGATGTCCAACAACATTATTGACATATAGTTTAGTTTCACTCATAACACCAATGAATTAATAAATGAAGGATAATTCCTTTCAAAAGTGGACTTCCACCCACTTTCTCACCTCCTTTAATTCAAATTGGTATAGATGTTTTCCAATTTGATTTCAACTTCTTACATAAATAATTATTTGAAACCCATGTTCATCATGTTCCTTATCTTTCTTTCAGTTATTTTCATCAAGAAAACTTCAAATTACATGTGCTTATGTTGCTCATATGAATTTTAGTCTCTCACATTTTTAGTCAATTTTTTAATTACACTCATTTAGTTCACTATGTTACAAGTTTTTGCATTAAAACCTTATGACTTACATCATTTCCAAAATCCAACTCACCCAATGCCATCAATGAACCTCCATTTTTCCTGCTCAATTTTTTATAGGTTAATATTGTTTTTAAAATAGAAGTTTTAAATTACTCACCTTGTTCAACTCCATTTCTCTCATTTCTCTTATAGATTTTGAGGGATTCTCTTACAATGGTCATTACTTTTAGTATATAGCTGATCATAATAAAAAAACAACATACTAAGGTTATTTGATACTTTGTGTTCTTGCTCCACGCCATATGAAGGTCACTATTTGTTGAGATTCAACAAGAAGATCTTAGTGAAAATTATGCACCTACACTAGGATGGAGCCTCGAGCTATTTTTAGGTGGAAGTCTATTTTTAGATGATGAGCAAATTCTATTTATAGATGATGTCTATTTATAGATGGTGAGCAGATTCTATTTATAGATGTATGTTGACTATTATTATCCTTTAATAATAGTTGGACAATAAATAATTAGTCTATTCTCAATGAGCACTTGGAAATAGTTAAGTGAAGTGGCAAATCAATTAGCTATAGGAAATTCAAGTTCAAAGGTTCACTAGTGGGACATGCAAGTCGAATTAGTTGTAAGTGAGTGATTCGAAGTTGTAATAGAGTTATATGTGTAGTTATGTGAGTTGTAAAGTAGTTTAACTCAGTTAAGTGAGTTAAGCTCAGTTGTACTAGTTGTAACTGAACTTACACTAGTGAGAGATCAATGAATTAATTATTAATTAATTCACAATCAGTAATTAATTAATTATAAAATGGAATTTATATAGGTAACACCATTATAAACTTGGCAATAACCATTATAATAGTAAGACGTGAATGCATTAGTTATATGTTCGTATATAAAACATTGTCGACAAGTCTACAAGTTTGTAGGTCTTTCTAAAGTAGTTTCTATTATAAATCAAGGCATGCAAGTAGTAGTAAAAACATAATTATCGACTTAATGAGAACTTTGATATCAAAACGAGAACTTTGGCCCTAAAAAATCTTTTTTTTAGTCAACAACACCAAAATACAACTATGAATTGAAAAGTAGTGCTACCAGTAGCTCCCGAGCTTTTTTTCTTCAGGGTTAAAATTACAACGTTTCGCAACCATGGCCTTAACAACCTCATAATGTTTCTAACCAAATAGTAGAATCAACCCCCAAATCAAAAAGTGGCACCATTAGCAACATCTCCCTTTTTTTGGGTTAAAATTACAACAGGCTTGGCACCATGGCCTTAGCAACTAGTACCATTGCAACTAAAATATTAAAATCAATGCCCGAATTGAAAAGTGGTGCTATCAAGAGCACCCCTCCCCAATTTTCTAGGGTTAAAATTGTAACTTTTTTACATCATGGCCTTAACAACCAATACCATTGCAGCCAAAATCCTAAAATCAACCCCTGAATTGAAAGGAGATCCAACTAGTGGCACTCCTTTTTTAGATCTTAAAATTGCAATATTTTTGAAGCCATGGCCTAAAATATCAATATTATTGCAAATAAAATCGTAAAAAGGGGAAAATGAAAACAAACAACAAATCATTTTTCAAAAAAGGGAGAAAATCAAAATACATGGGAAAAATCAAAATTTTAATTAAAAACTTTTAAAATAAAATTAAAAAATAGAGTTTAGTTCATTTTCTAAGATAGAAATAATTAAAGTTGAAGAAAAAAATTAAAAAAAAACAAACAAGAAAAGGATACCAAACCAAAGTTAAAATGAAATTAATAATAATAGTAAAAACAACAACTCTCCAGATGGGGTAACATATGGGAGCCACATAGCTCTCCATGCCAATGCATGACATGACAAATATTGTACAAGGGCATAGTTGGGTTTTATTGCGCCTAGTGTGGAGGAGAGAAGCCTATTGGTGTAAGGACGATGGTATAGGGTTGGGGTTTATGGTTCATCTAGAGAGTTTCAATTTTGGTAATGCATTTGGGTTGATAAGAACCCAGGTCATCATACAATGGGAGGGGTGTTATGTGATTTCTACAATGCAGAGGCAAACCAGATTGACAAAGGGTGAGTCCATCATCATTCGATCTCAGTTGGATTCAAAGGATTGTTTCATTTTCTCAAGTGGGTTACTCTAACTGCAATTGTCTCATTAGTTTCCTAGGGTGTGATTGGTAAGGCCAGTGGGTGTTGGTGTATGTTTGTAGGGGTCTCTCCTCCTCACAGTTGGTCGACTAAGGTAGGTTATTTCTTTCTTGTTGATTCAAATCACCCCACCATCCTTGTCTCTGGGTATCAATTCATCTGCAATGGAATATTATGTGGTTGGATTTGGTATAGTGGAAAAAAGTGGTGGGTTGTTATGTTCTCTTGGTAAGTTTGTGGGCATCCCATTCCTCAAGGCCTTGATGGGGTAAACATTCCTTGTGGGGTCCCCTTCGTGGTTAGGGTAGCTTGTTCCAAAGACAGTGCTTGGTGTTGCGGGTGAAGTACCACTCTGTGGGTGCTTACACATTGGTGCTTGACATTCTTGGGTGACATGGAGGGCTATGTTGACTTGGAGGGCCTATGATCCATATTTTATGAGTAGAACGAAATGAATACATATTATTATCAAAATATGCTTAACACATAATAACAAATATACATTAAAATTGGTTTCTATGCAATGAGAAAATAAGCTGAAACTATAAAATGCAGTGGAAAACAAGCTTGCTAAAATGGTGGTGGCTTATCTCTTATAAGCGATGTGACGGTTGCGCTCATTTGCCAGAAGATGATTACAATGAGTCTCTCAAGGCCTTTTTACAATAAACAGGAATGTCAAAAACTCTAGACATCCAAAAACCTAACCCTAGGATATGAAGCACCAAAATTCATGTGGGCCCCGTTTGGGTAAGTTAGTACATCAACTTCCCAGGGTCATAAATTTTGCATATGATATCCGTTTTAGGCGAATGATAGCCCGTTGAAAATGTCTATAAAAATCTTGATTATGGAAAGCCCTAAAAATGTTGTTTAGGGCCTCAAAACGACCCTGGAAGTCAGCGACTCGAAAACTAGGAAAATTTTGTCGAGCTAGAAAACTACCAAAATGAGCCAGTTGGAATAGATGGGAGGCCGCCAACATCCATCTAGATCAATCCTCCCCCCTTAGGAAGAAAGTTTCTCCATTGCGTTTATTTCCCCCATTAGATGAGGAAATTTATGTTGAATTTGGCCCCGGGTGAGCCACTTAACTTGGTGCAGGAGATGCCCTACTTTGACAACTCAATAAAGCTGGATCCTTTGCTGGTGAGTGCCCTTGACCTATTTTTCCACAATATAATCACTGGATTCGTGTTGTATGCAGTCGGGGCTAAGATTTGTTGGTTTCAGTTGTTCTTATATCTCTGAGGTGTCCAATAATGGTGGGAAATAAGGTCGAAGGAGATCCACATTGAACACTAGGTGCAGGCCAAGGAAAGGAGGAATGTTGATCTCAAAAGCATTATCACCCACAACCTTGGTGATGGTGTACGAACCATAACATAGTGGGTGAAGCTTCTGATGGGGTCAGGTAAGGCGTTCTTTTTGGAAATGCAACCAAACTTTGTTTCCCACCTGAAACTTATGCGACACCCAGTGTTGATCATGGCACTTCTTGTACTTGCCATTGGACTTATGTAGGATACCTTAAACTTGTTGCTGGATGTGTTGGATCCGCTCAATGAACCAGGTGTCTTTGTCAACTTCAATTGGAGCAGGAGATGGGTCGGTCGAGGTGACCGCAAGGGGTAGTGCAACTTCTATGGGACCCAATGTTTGGAATCCCAACCCCACCTGAAAGGGGTTGTGGCTAGTTGAGCTATGCAAGGATCGGTTGTAGCTATTTTGGTCATAGGGAAGACTCTCATCCCATGTGTGAGGGTGCTTGTAATTATACATGCACGGGATATGCACGATCATTCGATTTACGACCTTGGTTTGGCCATCTGTCTGGGGGTGGAAGGCCATGGATTTGTTGAGCTTGGTGTCCAGCAGTGACCAGATCCTCGACCGAAATGTGTTGATAAATCGATTGTCCTGATCTAAGACAATGGTTTGTGGGATTCTAAAATGTATCCATACTCGTTCAAACAAGAGCTTGGTAGTGGCCTCTACTGTGATGCTCTTCTTAGAGACGACCATAATCGTCATCTTAGAAAAGTGATCAACAACCACAAAAACACATTCATTTCCCCACTTGGTGGATGGGAGGCCTGACATGTAGTCCATTGAGATGGATTCCCATGGAATGTCAAGATTAGGCAAAGGGTTTTACAAGCCCTGCTTCTTAGTTGTCAGTTTGGCAATAGCGCAAGCAATGCAGGACCCAATATACTTGTTGACCTCCTATAGAAGTTTTGGCTAGTAGAAATGTTTCTACAACATTTCCACTATATTTTCGACGCCGAAGTGTCCTGCCACCCGAATGTAGTGGGATTCCTAGATCAGCTTCACTCGCTCGCTTGATGGAACGCAGATATGGCCCAGACGACACAACAACCCATCCTAAAGATGGAAATTAGCGACTGCATTTGCGCCCAACATTTGGTAGGTGGTGGTGAAGTTCGGGTCTACCTCATAGAGTTGGGGCCATCCAGAGGTCTCATTTTCACAATATTCTAGCACCATGGTGAGTGTCACGACTGACGATCTGTTGAGGAAATCAACGATGCGATTAGTGCTTCTTGTTTTATACTTGATGTTGAGGTGGAATTGCTGCAAGTATGTGGACCACTTCTGATGGTGGTCATTCTACAATTTGACTTGTGTCTGCATGAACTATAGTTGCTTATGATCAATGTGAATGACTGTATCCTTCCCAAGAATGTAATGTCTCCATTGGTAACAAGCTTGCACAATGGAGTACAGTTCTTTGTTGTAAATAGGGTACTTACGGACAACATTTGAAAGTGTCTCACTATTATAGGCCATGGGGTGGTCGTGTTGAGTAAAGTGTTGGGTTTGAGAACAACCGTTGCTTCAAATCATCGAACGGTTGTTGTTGGTACCATCCCCACACAAATTTCTCCTTACCACCACCCCTGGTTACTTGGTTGAGGGCCCATGCAATATGGGAGAATCCCAACATGAACCTGCAATAGAAATTGGCAAGGCCCAAGAATCTATGAATCTCAGTCAATGTGGTTGGGCTGGATAGTCACAGATGACTTGGATCTTAGTTGGATCCACATGTACACCATGTTGATCAACGACGTAGCCTAGGTAATGGACCTTCTCCATGCCGAAGGAGATACCACTAGGTGGGACTACCTCTGGTATCCTGTACAATTTCTTGTTCATAAGTAATAATAACATTGTGAGGCCTAGACTCATATACAACATGAAATTTTCATACATATGGTTGACCCAAAAGAACATTACAAAATTTGAGAGGGGAAACATCACACAATACCTCATCTTTGAAAGTCTTGATGTCGTATGACAGGCGACATTGTTGGCTGATGTGGATGTCACTTCCTTGATGGAGCCATTCGATGGTGTAGGGATGTGGGTGCGGTGTTGTCGGCAGGGTGATTCGTTTGAAAACCTTTGCTGAGATGAGGTTCTTTTGGCTATTGCTATCAATGATGAAGTGCAGCGGGGTACCCTTCACCCACATCTGTCAATGAAAAAGGTGTTCACCTTCCTTTGGCTCGTCTGGTTCATCAGGCTGGAGCTTGGTGGTAGCAACAATAGGACTGGGTTCTGCATCAATGATCTATCTCCCCCTTTCTGGTTCTGACTCGGATTCATAACTTGCATCTGATTTAGAGGATTTCACCTTAGCCACCAATGATTGATTTTAACGACAATCAACAGTGTTATGATAGGGGATCTTATGGAAGTCGCACCACTTCTTGGTATATATCTTTGTCTTTCTGGTGTCCTTCTTTGATTGCAGCCTAGACTGGTTGTTCTGAGGTGGTTTGTTTTTTCTCTGTCCTTTGTTCTGCGAGTTGGGGTCACCCTTTCTTGGATTTTTCTATGAGGGGTTCCCTGGCCCAAATTGCCACATCTTTTGTTTGAGCTTTTGCTCGATTTTGATGCTCCCAAGGATGAGATGTACAGAAAATCCATTTCAGCCTAGATGTATTTATGCAGACCATTGCGATACTTGAGCACCAAATGTCACTCAGAATCTTTGATACCCATCTTGGTGTGTAAGGTATGGATGATATTTGTGAACTTGGGCACTGCTTGGTCTCTTTCATGCCGCAGTGTGGTCCATTTTGTACACAGGTCATCATAAATTCCAAAAGGGTAGTATTGTTCCTTAATAGCATCTCTAACGGACTATAAGTAGTGAGGGTTCCTCTGTTTTTCTACTCACAGAAAGTTTCCCACCAATCTTTGACATGGGGAATGACTTTGAGGAGTGCAAAAGTAATATTTTCTCTATTCGAGAAGTTATGGATAGGGAAATACTCTTCTAGTAGATTCAACCATTTTTCTACAACATCTGCGTCTATCTGACCTTCAAATATAGGAATATAAAATTTGATTTGTACCATGAAGGGGGCAGCGCATCCGTTTGAGAAAGATGTGTTGCCTGCTGGTAGTCGCCGAAGGATTTGCACAAAACTATTCATAATATCGTTCCTCTGTTTGTGTGAGGGATTCCTCGAGAACATTTTGAAGGGATATAATGACCCATCATATTTCGTTTCTCCCACCATGAGAGGTCGCTTGGGTGTGCGAGAGATTTTTTCCTCAAGAGAAACAAGCTCGAGACCCAAGTCTTTGTACCCTGACCTCGTTGGGGACATGCATTAAGAACGACAAGGAGACAACTGCACTGATACCATTGATCCATATTTTATGAGCAGAACGAAATGAATACAGATTATTATCAAAATATGCTTAACACAGAATAACCGATATAAAGTAAAATTGGTTTTTGTTCAATAAGGAAATAAGCTAAAACTGTAAAATGCAGCGGAAAGCAAGCTTTCTAAAATGGTGGCAACTTATCTCTGAGAAGAGATGTGATGGTTGCACTCATTATCCAGAAGATTATTACAATGAGGCTCTCAAGGTCTGTTTACAATAAACAAGAATGTCAAAAATACTAGACATCCAAAAACCTAACCCTAGGAGATGAAGTGCAAAAATTCATGTGGGCCTCGTTTGGGTAAGTTAGTACATCAACTTCCCGGGGTCGTAACTTTTTCATACATTATTTGCTTTAGGTACACGATATCTTGTTGGAAAGGTCTATATGAGGACTGCACATGTTTCTTTTGGCGATCCACACACATGTTGATTGTGGTGATCCCTAAAAATGTTGTTTAGGGCCTCAAAACAACCCGAGAAGTTAGGGGCCCAAAAACTAGGAAAACATTGTTGAACTGGAAAACTGCCAAAATGACCCAGTTGGAATAGGTGGGAGGCCACCAACATCCATATGGATCATCCTAAGGTCTAACTTGAAGGGATGGTGAGGAATATGACATAATACTTATAATAAGGAAAAGAGTGGAGAAACCACCCCTATTGTAAGTATGAGAGGGAAGCCAAGTGGGCCGAGAAGACCTTCCATGTGAATTTATTTGTAGCTATTAAAGAGGAAATTGGAGTCTTAAAGGAAATTGGAGTTCCAAAAAAGAGAAAGTTCGTGACTAATGAATAAATTGATAAGTATTTTGAGGGCTATTTTTCTGACTCTAGTTACTTTAGGAGAAGAAAAACCAATTTTTTTAAATCTACTAAGCATTATTGGCTCACCAAGGCCCTCATAGCTCAAGTACTAGAGAAGAAAGGAACCAAGTATCAGGAGTCATCAAACAAGTTCATCATTTTCAAGGAAAAATTTGAAGTCGTCTATTAGATGGTCTTTGGCATTCAAATTGAGGTTGTTAACGAGTAGGACGAAGGAAAATTGAAAATGGGTGAAATCGACAAGGATTTGGAGGAATTTAATGCTCTAGTTAAGGCTGTATCCCCAAACAATCAAATTCATCCTCAATAGATTCACTTTTTCAAAGTATGGATTTCATCCCTCATATAGAACTATTTTCTTCGGAGCCAAAAAGGAAAGCCCTCATTTTGTATGAGAGGGCTCTAGTTGGAGAGTTTGCATACCTATGGCCAAGTCCAGAAGCTATGGACTCATGGATAGCCGATCAATGGGATCCAAAAATTAATGGATAGGTATTAATTGCATTTGCTTTAGGTCGAGTGCTTTTTTATCTTTCTCTTTTTAAACAAGAAAGAATGAGATGTAATATTCAAATCTAGGCCATACTTCATGGGCTCTATGGGACTATACATGTCCACATGGGTCCTTGAATTCAACCCGGAATAGGAAATTATTGTAGCCCCAGTTTGAGTTAGATGACGTCACCTCCATTTATTTTTTTGGGATGATAGCTCCCTTAGAGAAATCAGGAACAAATCAGGATGGTTAATTGATTGTGCATAACCAAAATGGAATTTATATTCATGTGTGTAAAGAATGTGCATAGAGGTTGATCTAGATAAGGGACTCCCTGAATCCTTGAAAATCAATCATGATGGTTGGAGTCACCAACAAGCACTATATTATGAATAGATCCTATTTAAATGTATGGCAAGTCATTCTTATGGATATTTTACTAAAAATTTCCCATAATCCTAAGAAGAGCAACCCTCTTCAAGATAAAATTTAAAGATGCAGTCAAGGAAGGAACCCGAGTTCAAGAAGGTTTCAATCAGGATAAGTATTTTTTGGTGAAAGGGGCCAGCTAATCCAAATACCTCTCAAGAGGGTCTTCCTTTATCAAGCAACAACTAGTTTGAAGTTCTAGGAAACTTAGAAGAAACATGAAATCCAAAAAATATGGAAGAGGTAGATCTGTGAAATAGAGAAAAAAAAGTTGAAGGGTAACAGGAAAGACCAACTCAACCTAGAAATGATCTAAACCCATCCCATGAGGAACTAGTGGATAATTCCCAAGAAAAAGAAAAGGAAGTAGAAGTTGAAGAGGAAGATGAACATAATGCAAAGGAGATAGAAGCATAAGAAGACAAAGCAGAGGATTCAGAGGGGGAATCATGTCACAAATAATGTGAAGTAGAACAAGAACTACAGGCTCACTCAAATCCCATTAAATCCTTCTCCTTTGTTGAATCTTTGAAAAAGAATTCCCCAAATACCTCCACTCATATTACAAGGGGAAGGAAAACTAGTCGAGAATAAAATGCTTATGAAGCATAAACAAATGTTCATTTGGTATTTCATGCAACTCTTGGCTACCTCTCAATTAGAAGAGGGGTTAGAGAAAGCATGAGATAAGAATGTTTTTTTCTTGTGTTTACCTTTGTAATCGGTTTGCTAGATTTTATCAATGTACTCAATAAATTGGCATAAGAAGCCCCTATTAGAAATTCATAATATCTCTCCATTGTCTTATGAAGGGAGGAAATAAATTTGTAAAATACCCAAGTTTGCATAAAACTCTATGAACCAACACCATGTAATTTGTTTCTAGCCTCGGCTAGCAACCTTTTTTATTATAATATAATTATGTTTCAATTATAAAAAGTATAATAATAATAATAATAATATTGTGTTCTTTTTTCAAAATTTCTTTTGTGGTTTTTTATTTAATTTTAATTATTTCTCTGTATTTTTTTTTTAAATTAAAAAGTGTGTTTTTATTTTATTTTATTTTTTAAAATGTACCCCAATTTTTTTTTTCTCTTTTTCTTTCATTTTTTCCCTTTTTACAATTTTTTTTGCATTAGTATCTGTCTTTCAGACAATGGTTCCAAAAATGTTACAATTTTATACCTGAAAAAAAAAAGAGGTGCTACTGGTGGGACCTCCTTTCGATTTGGGGGTTGATTTAGGATTTTGGTTGCAATGGTACTAGTTGTTGAGGCATGGTGTCAAAAAAGTTGCAATTTTAACCGTGAAAAAATAGAGAGTGTTGATAGTGCCACTTTTTGATTTAGGAGTTGATTTTAAGGTTTTGGTTAGCAACGTTACAAGGTTACTAATGCAATGGTTGCAAAATGTTGTAATGTTAACCTAGAAAAAAGAAGGTGCCACTAGTAGCACCACTTTTCAAAATGAGGGTAAAAATAGACACTAAACATGACCTCTAAGAATATATGAACTTTGGACGGTTCTTGTCAAGTCAGTAACTATATTTAAAATAATCAATAATTGGGATAATTTTCTTCTCAAGTCTATTTTCTCATTATTTTTCTTCATGAATTTGGCTTGTTGATTGTATCACACTATATGCATAAGTCCATATGAAGATGTTGTCAAGCTGGAAAGCCAATTTTAAAGAACACTATTTTAATTTGCATATTTCCTTTTAGATCTATATCAAGGATAAATTATCAATTACCTTTTGTTTCTTGGCTAAATTATCCAAGAGGGTTTAATTAATAGCCAAGGGCATTTCATAGTGACATTTTCTTCTTCATTGTATAATTGAATGAATGGGGCCAAGTATAGGATAGGTGGTTTGTTCAATGCAGGTCGTAGGTATAGTGTAGGGGAGATAAGAATAATCGTTTTTAAAAGTAAAATAACGATCAGTGTGATAGGTATTATAATATGTAATTAGCATATAGCATTATTATTTGTATTGTAGATATTATTATTGTGGTTTGGAGTAAAGGAGGGACTGATTTAGGCATCCAAGGAGAGAGAGCCAAGGGATACATCAAACAAGATTGACTTGGCATACAACCAAACCACATAACCAAATCCAAGTCTAGATCTGAATGGATTTGAAAAGAGCCAGAGTTCCTCTTCAGATATGAGAGCCAATGGCCACTATGATTGCAATAGAAACATGTATATACCAAGTATAAATTGACATAGACAACATAGAATTTGGAAAACAACAAACTCTTATCATGAAACTTTTGACACCAGAAAATTCAAACACCAATATCCCAAACTAGTCAATCTAAATTGGAAGGAAAAATAGAGAGAAAATACCCAAACCCAAGGCTAGATTGGAATTCTCTAATACCAATTATGTGGATTTAACAACTCATTAGAAGAGTTCTACACAAAGTTGTGTAAATAAAAATATCTAACTAAATTACATTAGAAAACATAGGCTTATCTAAATTTACATCAAGAAACTATCTCAACAAATTGGGAGAGAAATTCTCAATTAGATCCTAATTAGAACTAGCAACTAAGAAAAATAATAGAGATAGTTAGAGATATTATCTCAACTACTCCATGAGAATAGGAAACCAAAAGTCTTCATCGCATGAAACCACAATAATAATCTCTTCAATACAAATAACAATGTGATATGCTAAGTGCATATGCTATTCCCTATCAGAATTACATAATTGTGTAAGTAAAACTCACACAATAGGTTCTTCTTCTCAACGATGCAACTCTGGTAGATGTCAGTGAATTCTTCTGATTTTCTAGTTGGTAGGGAAAGTGAGAAGATTTTTTTTTCCAATAAAATTTTATACCATTGCTCTCTTAAATACACTATGTAAACCCTAGCAAGCGGCCTAGAGGAGAACATTTCCTTTACATATTTTTCAGTATTCACACTCAATTTTTCTAATAAACCAATTTTATCATTATTTAATTCAATCTCCCCCTATTTTCCCAATTCATCTTTTAAATCAATATTTTCATTCTCAAGTTTCTTTACCATATCCAAATTTTTCATCTTGAGTATATTGGAATTTTCTTGGAATGAGGAGATTACTTGGTTGTGATGGCCTAATGAGATAACTCCCTCTTCGATTGATTTCCTAATCGATTTACATTAGGTAACACCTACTCTTGATGATATGAGTTGTGCCATCAATTCCTCACCCTCATTTATTGTTATGGAAATATATTGTATATCTTGTCTAACCTCTTACACTGCTAATGTAGGGATTTTCTTCTTAATGGCTATGCTTGTTATCTCTCTAGGATTTGTGCTTTGTACTCTTCTTTATATTGTTCTTGGTGTTCCTTATTTATTTATAGTCTCGAAGTTTATTTGAAAAAATGATTCTCCTATCTATATCAACACTTGTACAATTTTCTTAACATGGTCCTATATTTTCTCAAACTGTGGATTATTTTCCTTTGTATCTTTTTTCTGCACCATTCTCCTATTTTTCAAAATTTTGACCCATTATAATCTTGGGGTTTCTTTCCCTAGGTATTCTTCAAGAATCTGTTGTTCTTCTTCCACATGAAATTCAATGGCTTTCCTTTTTTGGAATATTTCTTCTTGGAGTATTTTCTTTTGCATGCCTCTATATGATATTGTTCTTTTGTAGTTATAGTGTCTTGTAGGGTTTGGAATCCCTCCTTACTAAGGATAACAAACTATTCCCAACTGATTCTACTCTGTTGAATTATCAATGCATCAATTACCAATAGTTTAATGATACCATGGTGTGCAAGGGTTGTTATCTTTCCTTTGTGCACCTTGATAGCCATCTCTTTAATGGATTGCAACAAGGAATATAGGATGATAAGAGCTTCCTCTGATCTAATATATGAAAAGCAGTGTAATTGTACCAACATTATGAAGTGATAAGCAAATACTAAAATGTTCCTACCTTCACAGGTGATGTATATGATGATGTGTAGAGCCACCTCATCTCATGGTGATGGTAGGTTGGTTCATTTTATGCCTCACCTAGTGCCCTCCATTGTTTCATAGGAAAAAAGGAACTTGTTCGTTGTGTCATGAGATTGCACTCTATCATCCTTCTCCAACTATTGTCCAAATGGAAATCTTATAACCCTAGATATGGTTTATTCATTCACTCTGATTTCCAAACCCTTTACATTTGAGATGTGATCCGAAATGGATCTAAACCAAGAATGTATAAGACTTAGTACCTGTAATACCATTCGAAAAACTATGATGGTTATGTAACTATGTAAATGATCGAAAAATTTAAATCCTAATAAGACAAAAATGAGAATGTGAGAGGAAAAATTAAATGTAAATGAAAAATCGAATAGGAGAGAAGGTTGAAGAATGGAAAGTGAAGAGTCATCACCATTGGCCTTCCCTTAACCCATATCTCTCCCTATTGTTTTAGCTACTCTCATTCTCAAATGATATATATATATATATATATATATATTGGCAAAGGTAGAAAGAGGCATAGTAAGCCATGAATGCAGTGTAATCAGTGTTGGGTTTTTATATTCTTTGCAGTGAAATTATAGTTGAGGTGGATCAACATGGAGTGAAATTTGAGTCGAGGAAAATCTACAAGAATATAAGTCGACAAGAAAGTCAAAGTCAAAGTGATCGAAAGAAAATCTAAAAGGTCAACCGATAAGAGGTCAACAAAATATCCTATGGAAACCGATCGAAGACCGACTGGAGGTCGACTGGTAGTCAACTGTAACAGAATCCCAAGATTCACGAGATTTGTATCCAATGATATACATGGATTTGTACCCATTTTTGGGCGCCTTTATTTAGGTTTTTTCCTACTGTAAAGTATATAAATAAGGCATGTTGTATTCATATTAATTTGATCTTCATGTTAAATTTTAGTAGTAGGTTGTTGGTCATGTACATGTAAGACAAATTTACTATAGGGTTGTTCTTGCAAAATCAAGAAGGTATGATGTCGATTGTGTCTTAGGTTTGGACCAAGGTTAGGAATTTAACCTTTTATTCTTAATGAATAAGAAAACAAGAGAGCAAGACACTCAAGGAATGGTGGTTTTCTCATTTGGATTTCCAGGGTAGAATCTTTGTGTATTGTGTGTTTGCTTTATCATTTCCTTTTGTAACTTAAATATTTCTTCATCTCTTATGTTAGGTTTAGCATGGAAAGCATAATTTCCTAACATGTGGTATCATATCTTGGTTTAACAACCTTGGATCTGAGCTAAACCTTAGTTCCAGTAAGAGTTGGAAGTCATAGATCTTTAAAGGTGTGCTTAAAGAATGGAAAGTACCTCGAGAATAGAGATTGAAAAATTCTATGCCTAGAATTTTGAGCTTTGGAAGCTTAAAATTGAAGATATCCTTGTAGATCGAGAAGAATGGGAAGCAAGATATCTAAGTACAATTCCAATGGGTATGTCGAAGTAAGAATGGGAGAAAATTGAGAGAAGGGCAAGGAGTATGATTTGACTATGTCTTGGATATTCGATGTTGTTGAATGTCTCAAGTAAAGGCTCAGCCAAGAAACTTTGGGACACGTTGGGAAGCTTTTACCAGTTGAAATACCTGGTAAATAAGTTTTTCCTTAGAAAAAAAATTGTATCTTCCAAAGATGAGTGAGGGTAGTTTGGTAACTAAGCATTTATATGTGTTTAATACCATAATAAGCTAGTTATCTTCTATGGATATCAAAATCACATAGGAGGAGAAATGTATTATCCTATTATGTTCTTTTCCGAACTCCTGGGATAGCTTAGTCATGGTTATAGGGAGTAATTCGACCAAATTAGTGAAATAATACATGGTTTCATCTCTACTATTAGAATAAATGAGAAGGAAGAACATGGAAGGATTGACCAAAGATGATTTAGTTGTAAGAGGTCATTCGGTTGAAAAAGATAAAGGAAAATTATCCAGTAGAAATTCTAAGTCGAAGGGTATATCTAAATCCCTTGTTCATTTGATGTGAAGATGATGGAAATGTGGTAAAGTTGGGCATTATAAAAGGGACTGGAAGTTGAATTTAATGGAAGTAAGTACAAGATCCAATGAGAAGCAATTGACTGAGATAAAGACTATGCAAGATAAGGGAGGTGATGTGTATTTGGCGTTGACCAGTACATAGTTGGATCAAGATGTTTGGTTGATTGACTCAAGAGAATCCTATGATATGACACCACATAGAGAATGGTTTTGTGAATATATGAAGGTGGATATGTTTTCTTGGGGGACGACTCGACAACCAAAATTGTCGGGTGAGGAAGATTCTGATTGATACTGCAAGATGGGAGGAGTAGAACCCTTCCAAGTGTGCTTCATATTCCAGGTTTATCCAAAAAAATGATATATGTCAGTAAGATGAGTGATGCATGAGTGCACACTCTATTTCAGAAGTATACGTGCAATATGGTCAGGGGTGTGATGGTCTTAATAAAAGGAGTTTGGATTGGAACCCTATGCAAGTTATTAGGGAATGTTGACTCGATTGGATGCAACAACATTGTTTTTCTTGAAGTCGAATCGACTTGACTCAACTCACGCTGAGTATATTCAAACCAAATCGAAAATTCTTTAGCAATTCGACCCGACCATGCTATCGTACAAGAGAATGGGACACATTGAAGAGAAAGGACTTTGAGCTGTGCGCAATAAAGGTATGGTTGAATATTTTTATGAATGTAATTTATAAGTCAAATTTTGTGAACATTGTATATAAGGAAAACAAATTCAGGTGAGGTTTCCATGTGGAGCGACAAGGGCAAAGGGTATTCTAGAATTGGTTCATTATGATGTGTTTTCCCATGTTTTAGTGCGTTCACTTGGTGAATCCCTGCATTTTGTCTCCTTCTTAGATGATTTCTCTCAAAATACACGGATATATTTCATGAGGAATAAATTATAGGTTTTCGAAAAATTCAAAGAGTTTAAGTCTCTTGTGGAAAAATAGACATATAAGAATATTAAGTTGTTGAGAATAGACAATGGTGGTGAATTATGTGGAAAGGATTTTGAGAAGCACACAAAAATACCACTCCATATACCCCACAAAAAATGGAGTTTCCAAGAGAATGAACAAAACATTGATGGACAAGGCAAGGAGCATGCTCAATGGTGATGGGCTCGCACAATAATTATGGGTAAAGGAAGTCGAACCTACAAGATATCTGGTGAATATCTCTCCTTCATCGACACAAGTCCACTTGACTCCATGAGGTATGGTGCGGTAAGAAGCCTTCACTTTCACATATCAAAGTGTTTGATTGTGATGCATTTGTTCATGTTTCCAAAGAAAAGAGGAGCACAATGGAAAAGAAGGAAGTCAAGGGTATTTTCATTGGATATAAAGAAGGAATTAAAGGATATAAGCTCTAGGATCCTGCATCAAGGAAAATAGTGTACAATAGAGATTTGATCTTCAAATAAATCGAAAGGAAGTTCGATTCTGAAGTGGTTCAAATAGATAATAATCAAGAGAAAGTGATATTTGAATTGAGTAATGAACAAGAAGATGATTCAAATGAGTCAATTGGATCACATGAAGAGGTGGAACAACCAACCCTGATAGTAAGGATTTATGAATGAGTAAGAAAACCAATCTAAATGTATAGTCTACCTGAATTATATTCTACATTTATGTTAACTTCCACTGATGAGGAGCCCATGTCGTTCAGGGAAGAATTCAACTCAATAGAGGGTAAACTATGGAAGGATGACATGATCGAAAAGATAGAATCTTTGCATAAGAATGAGACATGGGATTTAGTTGAATTACCTAATGGAAGAAAGGACGTCGGTAGCAAGTGGGAATTCAAAAAGAATATGAACAGAGTAGGTCAAGTCGATAAATTCAAAGCTCGACTGGTAGCGAATGGATATTCCCAAGTCAAAGGAGTCGAATTCAGTGATATTTTTTCTCATGTTGCAAAATTAACCTCCATTACAGTACTAATGTATCTATTTGTGGAATTTGATCTTGAGATAGAGTAAATGGATGTAAATAAACTTCCTACATGGGGACCTATAATAATAAATCTACACGAAACAACCTGAAGGCTTTGTAGTAAAGGAAAGAAAGATCTAGTGTGCAAGTTGAAAATATCCCCTTATGGTCTAAAGAAATCACCAAGGATGTGGTATCCAAATTTAGACACATACATCCTTATTTTCGGATTTGTGAGAAGCAAAGTTGATCACTACATATATTCCAAGGAAGAAGGCAGGAATTTCATATATGTAGCATTGTATGTCGACAACAAGTTGTTGATCGGAAACAACATGGACACAATAAATGAAGTGAAGAAGAAACTATCCTCCAAGTTCAACATGAAGGATCTTAGTGCAATGAAATTCATTTTGGGAATGGAGATCAAGAGATATCGAGCAACTTGAAAGTTCTGGTTGAATCATAGGAAATATATTGAAACAATATTGAAACGTTTCAACATGTAGGATTCCAAACCTGTAAAGGTGCCAATTCTTGTGGGAGAAAGGCTAATTGTTGAATAGTGTCCAAAGACACCAAGAAAAATAAAGGACATGGCACGTGTTCCCTATGCAAGTGTTTTTGGTACTCTAATTATGTGATGGTCTACACTCGACTAGACATTTCCCATGCAATGGTAGTGTTGAGAAGATACATGTTGACACCTAGAAAGGAGCACTGGATAGTTGTCAAAAGAGTATCCAGGTATTTGTGTGGCACAAAATATTATTCTATTTTCTACCAAGGGAAACTTGGAAATTATAGTAAAGTAGATGTACATGGCTTTGTCGACACAGACTGGACTGGAGATCTGGATCGACGAAGTTTGACTAGTGGATATGAGTTCAATATGTTCGATGGAGCAATTAGTTGGATGAATAAGAAACATGCAGTCATAGCCTTGTCAACAATAGAAGTTGAATACATGGCGGCCATTCATGGAAGAAAATAAGCAGTATGGATGCAATGACTATGTTCAAGGATCAGGTTTGAGCAGAGAGCTATGAAGATAAATTGTGACAGTCAAATCAAAATATTTTTTGCAAAAAACCAAGCTTATCATTCCAAGACTAAGAACATTGATGTACAATACCATTTTGTGAGAGACATGGTGGAAAGTAACAAGGTGTTGCTGGAGAAAGTAGAAACGTTGAAAAACATAGCAGACTCTTTGATCAAGTATGTGAGTGTTGTGATTTCTATTGGTGCGAAGAGGCTAAGGGCATTGTTTCCCTAGGTCTGCAAATAGAAGTTCAAGAAAAGCCTAGCTCAACAAAGAAGACAACAAGTGGGAGAATGTTGGGTTTTTATATTATTTGCAGTGAAATTATAGTCAAGGTGGATCGATAGCGAGTGAAATTCAAGTCAAGGTTGATCGACTGGAAGATAATCTGATAGGCAAGTCTAATTCGAAGAGGTCAACCGACAAGAGGTCGATATAAATTCGTGTGGAAACTGATTGAATACCAACAAGAGATCGACTAGTATTTGGCGGGTATTCGACTATAACAGTATCCCGAGATTTGTAGAATTTGTAGCCAATGATCTGTGTGGATATGTAGTCATTTTTAGGAACCTTTATTTAGGGTTTTTCCTACTGTAAATCCTATAAATAAGGCATGTCGTATTCATATTAAGTTGATCTTCATGCTAATCTTTAGCAATAGATTTTTTATCATGTAGATGTAAGACAAATTTGATACAAGGTTGTTCTTGCAGAAGCAAGAAGGTATGATGTCGACTATGTCTTAGGCGTGGAACAAGGTTAGGCATGTAACCTTTAATTCTTAATTAATAAGACAACAAGAGATCAAGACACTCAAGGAATGTTGGTTTTCATGTTTGGGTTTCCAAGGTAAAATATCTATGTATTGTGTGTTTGCTTTGTCATTTCCTTTTATAGCTTAAATATGTCTTCTTATCTTTTGTTAGGTTTAGTGTGGAAAGCATAATTTCCTAACAACTAGAGATTTCCATAATGAAAATATTGAGCCCCGTTCAAAACTAGTTTTCCCATTTGAGTTTCAGGGTAAATATTACGTTTGTTAGGCCTTCAATTGGGATGATATTTTTGTGTTTTTGGTGTTCATTTTTCATATGAGATTGTTTATTTCCCGTTGTTGGTAAATGCTTCTATTGTTTTAATGAAAAACTCCACGCAAGATCATTATTATCTCTATTCATAATTTTGTTCTCCCATTGGAATTTAATGAATTTCAATAGGTCTGGAATGATCAACGTCCATCCATAGCTCATAGAAAATCAAGGGTGGATAATTTTCGATCATTATGCATTGTTTTTGTTCTAGTCTCTTGAAACCAACAATCCTCTCTCCATTTAAACGACTGTTTTTGTCTGAGTCAAATTCATAATTGCCAAGTTGAACTTTCAATTGCCTCGGGCCTTTTCCCATTTTCCTATGACATTTTACTTTGTGGCAAGAAAATATCACATTCCCTTGGAAATATAAATTAATTTCTAAGGCGTTTTTATCTACCGACCCTATAATTTTCTCTCCCTATGCAATTGAATTATTTGTTGGTAAATTAATTATCATTGCTAGTCAATCCCTACTTGCCAAGTTGAATTCAAGACTGCTAAGGAATATATGAGCATTCTCATTGGACGTATATCTCACCTTGGGATAATTCCTCCCTCACTCAATTATAATTTATTGACTTAAACAATTCTTCATTCCCTTGGGTCAATTTGACTTCCTCCTTTTTTGTGGAGACGATATTTTACCCTAGGGCCGACATTCACTTACCCATCCGACATAATCCCTTTGTTGGTCATATTCTTACTTGGTCGACTCACTTCTCTTCCGTCGATTGAATCACATATTTATTTGGTCGACTTACCCCTTAACTCGATCGACTCACAACTAGTCGACTTACCTCTATCTGGCCGACTCACAGTTGGTCAAATTACTTGTTAGCAAACTGATGTGTTAATTATTTGGTCAATTTCATCAACTTGAGTTGATTCCTACGAGCCTGGACGACTTCCTTTTGATCCGGCTAAGCCACAACGTTGTTGGGTGAAATTAGAAGTTGTTGGGCAAATTAAGAAGTTGTGGAGCGCATTTATAAGTTGTTGGGTGAAATTAGAAGTTGTTGGCGAATTTTTTCGGGCGCATTTATAATTTTTTGGACACATTTAGAAGTTACTAGGTGAATTTAGATGTTGTCAGATGTATTTAAATGTTTCATATGCGTTTTAAGATGTTGTGGGTTACCCAATTATCTATTAGCATCTCTCTTCACTGTTGGTTACCCAATTTTTTCTTTGAGCATTTATCTCCAATTCCAGTCAATCTATTCATATGTGGAGTAATTTTTTTCATTGTATGTATATCTTCGTAGACTTTATCAATCAAATCTCTGGGCGGAGGGGGGTCCCTTGTCCCACAAACAAGGGGGTCTCATACACCAATTTGGTGTGCTGGCTTGGTCGTGACCTTAAAAATAGATTATTATTATTATTATTATTATTATTATTTACTTTCCCATTGACTAGTCTCCCACCTGGTCGATGTCCATCACATGGAAATGAGTTTCCTTCAACTCATTAGCATTCATCTCTAGAATAAGGAATGGTCTGAGGAAAAGAGGAAACCATGGAATAACTTTCTTATAATGCCTACTCTAAAATTTTGATCAAACTCCATTGTCATTATATCCCTAGAGTCGATTAAAGTATTCTAACAATCCAGCCTTTGGAAAATCCTCAATAATTTAGAATTATTGTTTAGTAGTTTTGTATCTATAGGTTCCCTTTTATTCAAAACTCCTCCCATTGTTGCTCTAAATTGCAATCACCTAGTGGATATTTTCTACTCAACATTGGTCTTGTTACTCCAAGAGATATTTTCTACTCAACATTGGTCTTGCTACTCCAATATTAACCAAACAATTATTTCTTGTGAAGATTTTTAAATTGATATAAAAGAATTCAAATTGTAATGAGGTCACACTAAGGAATGACTATGAAATATATTTCATCGTTCCTTTAAAGTATTTCTTTAATAATTGTGAATCCATTGCATGACTTCTAGATTTGTGACAATGCAAACCATCATTGTAGCTTACCTCATATCATTTCAGACCTTTTAGTTTAACACTCGGTGCTTTGAATTGATATGATGGAACTTTGTTTCAAATTTTGACATGATTGTCAATATAACAGCAAATTATCCCCTCAATTAAAAGTTCAAACACCCTTGGCCAAAAACATAACTAAGAAGCAATGAGTATAGTTGAAAGGTTTAGGTAAAATGGCCATAGAAAGTATATTTAATATATTTCTTTCTGATCAATGATTTTAAAAATTAAAGAAAGATTCAAAAATATGTTTTGTACCATGATATTGAATATGCCATGATGTATGATATTGTCTGAAGAGAAAAATCTAGATCATTCCTTAGATGTGATAGAGCTTGAGCATCTCCATGACAGTTGAGTCCCTATTTTGTAGAGTGTAGAGTAATTAATGTTCTAAAAAATGTAGGTTATGAAATTAGTAGCAATTATGCATTTGGATATATATAAGCATCATTAATTGTTGAATATGGAAGCCATGAACTTGAATAGTGGGCTTGAAAATAGAACCTTGCAACATAAATATTCATTTTTCTTCTTTTCTCTTTTGCATAACATAATTTCCGATGAATATTTTTTCAATTTCTATTTTGTCGTATGGTTCCCTATAGGTGTTTTCACCATAATATATTACTATATTTTTTATTTTACAAATGAGGACTTAACATGAAACTATTTTTTGGGCATTCATATGTCTTATGGTTCCTACAAAAGGTTTTCACCATAAGAAAATATTATTTTATATTTTTTCATATATATTTATTTTTCTTTGAGACAATGAAGAGATCTTAATTTGATTTGAAAGTGAAGAAACTTTCAATTATATTCAAATGTTGTCCTTATAGATTTGATATGAACTCTTCCTTTCATAATGTTTTTTTATAAAGCTTTATTCTATGGACATTAAAACCAAAAGAGGAATTATTTCTTCATCTATTTTTCTGATATTCATTGAACCATTGTTAAAACATGTATATATTTCATAGGGTCCTAGCCATATTGTTTTGAGCTTTCCTTTAAATGTTTTGAACCTAGACTTATGTACCAAATCCCAATCACCATCTTGGAAATTATTAGTATGGATGAACCTATCATGCTATTTAAGTTTTTTCTCTGGGATAATTTCAATGTGAAAGGGCCTATTACCTTATTTATTATAATTCATTAAGTTGATCAATCCTTTCTTTCTATGTTTCAGAGAGATCAAGTCTTAGTTTCATTGTTGTGCTAAGTTTCTTCATCTCAAATTCAATATGTAGCATGATTGTTTTACCATATACTAGTTCATATCATGTAAAACCTATTGTTGTTTTCTAAGTGACCCTATATGCCCATCTTACTTCATTCAATTTATTGGGCCAATATTTTCTATGTGTTTGCATTGTCTTTATTGAGATGTTTTCCATCTCCATATTTGTGACTTCCACTTGGCCATTTACTTATAGATGGTATGGAGTGTAATTCTTATGATGAACCTTGTACAAATTCATTATTTTTCAATCATCTTAGATGTAAATTTCTAAGGCCCTTGATCAATCACCATTTCTCTTAGAAAACCAAATCTAGTGAAGATGTTTTCATAGAGAAATTATACCACTTTGTCTTCCTTGGAATCCTTTAATGGTTTGATCTCTACCCTTTTTATAAGGCAGTCAGTACAAACTAGAATGTACTCTTTCTGATTTGAAGGTGGGTCAACATGTCCTACAAACTACAATCCCTATTTCTCAAAAGGATCTATCTAAATCTATGGTTGGAATGGAATTTCATCTATTTGAGAAGGTTTCCCCTTGTGTTGACATCTATCACATCAATCAACATACTCTAAAACATCTTTATGTAATGTAAGCTAGTAGTGTTCTGCATGAAGAACCTTTGAAATGAACAAGGTTCATTTACTATGGAATTTCTAGCATAAGAAGGTTAAATAATAAAATGAGATAAAGGATACATAATAGATTATACTAATACAATACTATGTGACAATGTACTTGTATCATTGACTAGTCACAATGCTTGATGGTTCTTGCCCTTTAGATAGGATGTGTCACTTGATTTATTCACATTATTTATCTATTATTGTTTATGTGATATATTATCTTCATTAAATTTCCTACCCCTTTAACACGATTTGTCCTCAAAGCATTTTATGGAAGAACTTATGACTTTGTCATAGCATGTAATGTATTCTCATGTTTCTCTATTCTTGAAGTTGTTTTGGTTAATGATACGAGATGATATGAATTATGAAGTGTTGAGAAAAAATGTCTTATTGTAAAAGTTTAGACCATCCTAATTCAATTTTCTACAAGATTGTGTAGCGATGACTAATGTTATTTGGAAAATGATAAGATTACACACTAAGCTTTTGTTTAATATAATAGGACAATCACTTAGTTTCTTAATTGATTTTTTCTTTGGTTAGTTTTTTTTTTTTTTTTGTGTGTCTGGAGGAATCAAAAACTAGTTGGGCACGTGCTCACGTTACACGTGGCCGTGTTATCCAACTGCTACCACTATAATCTCCAGGTGTGCCCACGATGCCCCTTACTCGACACACAAGGTAAGTCGGGGGGAATTGAACTCGAAACCTCATGGAACTTCATTTTCACGGCACTTGCCAATTGAGCTGCCCCCGGGGGGCTTTTCTTTGGTTAGTCTGTTGAAAAATAAAATGAACATTATAATTAGGATGACGATAAGGTATCCCTGTATCTTTTGTCTTGTTTTTGGAACCTTCATATTTTGATACTTTTGGTGATTTATTGGTTGATAAGACGTCAATATAAGAACCTTTTTTTGTTTTTTATGATGTCTGGATCTGTATTGGTTCCTTTGATTGATGTCTTGATTTTAGTGTCTAATGACTTCTCTCTTTCAACTGGGTCAGTCATTGTTTCTTTATCAATCACTTATTCATTTTTGGTAAGTTTCTCCAATGTTTCTTGTTGCAACTTCTTTCCACTTTTTAACTTCTTAATATGTGAGATCAAATTTTGACCATGATTATCAAGGCACGAAATTTATTCAACTTTATCAATGACAACCTTATCAAGTTATTTCTAGCAGACCTACAACTTTTGTATTTACTTATGAATATCTTGAAGGATCACTTTTTAAAATCCTTCAGGTCTTTTGATGAGGGCACTACTAGGCATGACTCCATTGTAATGTCTTGCAATGTTATCTTCTTCTTCTTATAGGAGAATGTCAAAAACATTTTCTTCATGTTTAAGAAGAAAGTACCAAATGTTTCAATCCAGGTTGAACATAAGATTATGTTTACATATTTTCAAAATATAGTGTAATTTTGAATTGGATATGAAAATATAATCATTAATTCTCAATATTAGATCATTTATTTCATATTTTTTTTGTCCTAGAATATTATCTTTTCTTTTTTGTTCATGTCAAGATTCATTCATTGGTTGACCATGTCAACATCGATATAATTCCCTTTGTTGTGTGGAAAAATAACAATATTAACATTTTTTAACATTTTTTCCTTGAATAGTCCCTTTGAATTTTAATAATACCACACTAGATTGGAAAACCTTCATAATTAAACTTCCTTACTTTTTATTAAAAACCCCCTTAAAACTTTTTTTTTTCATTTAGAAAATTCAAATACCCTTATGTATTTCTTAAAATTACCTATGATTTACTATTATAATAACAACTTTCACCAAAACTAAAATAATACTCAAAATTTTACTTCTATATCCCTTTAATTCCCCTAAATAATAATAAGACCTCAATAATACTTTATTGATTAAGCCTCGATAATACTTTTCAGTAACTTAGTAATTAGTGTTATCATTGTGTAGATTGTTGGGATGAAGAAACAATCTACAAAGGTAACCTACAAACCAACTTTAAGACTGGAAACGAGCCTTTCCAATCTAGAGAGGGATCTCTCTAAGACTTGATCTCTAATAGATAGATTATTTTTTAACTGATGATTAGATTTAGATGTTTGAGATAGTTTTTTCAAGGTTTGTTGGAAAGGAGGTATAGAATATTTAGGGCTATGGAGTCAACCCATGAAAAAAAATAAAAAACAATGACTGGTAGGTAGAAATCCTCAGAGGAACAAAGGCTAAATAGGGTGATGAACTTTAGTTTTGAGTTTGATTATGTAGGGTGAAAGAAGAATATAAACACATAACATAATCAGAGCATCATAAAGGATGAATTCTGACGTTAGTTAAGAAGATAAATATAGTTTAAATCATTTAAGTTTGGAGCACCATTCGATGAATTCTAGACCCTTAATTATCCAATTTAAACAGAAGAAAAGTGAATATGAAAGTAAGTACACAAGGAATACATACAAATATGAGAGAAAAATCTTCAGATCACCATCAATATAATCTTTTTCACAAGGAGTTCAGGACTTCTGCATTTGTATTTCTATTAGATTCAAAAAATTGCATTGAAGATCAAAATGTCTATAATTCTGCCAACTCGCCCCTCTTTACATCAAAATAATCAACATATATAGAAAACTAATGCCACACTTAGTTGCTATGGGTTGAACTACTACATCCTAGAATCATGAATCTGGGTGCTTTCAAAGAGAACGACAATCTCTACAAGATTTACTAAAAATAGAAAATATGATTTTGCTAATCATAACATAACCAAAATATCCTTTACAATCATAGATCTTGAGAAAAATTCGACCTTGCGGTTGTGATGAGTCATCATGTCCATCTAGGGGGTTCCTTGAGTCATCATGTGCATTGTTGGACAACTCTGTCACCCTTGCATAACGAATTTTGGTTATTGTTGCGCAAGTGTTGGCCAGGGATTATTTTAAGGATGGAAATTTATTTTTAAATGTAGAAACCTTGGCAAATCTTACTAATCCTTCATATGCCAACTATAAATGTTTGGCGATATTTTTGTAAAAATATTCAAATTTCTAAGGATTTTATATAGTTTTTACAAAATTTTGGCGATTTTTAAG
>ML792855.1:357191-398027 GCA_009831015.1 Picea engelmannii | reverse complement strand
AATCTTACTAATCCTTCATATGCCAACTATAAATGTTTGGCGATATTTTTGTAAAAATATTCAAATTTCTAAGGATTTTATATAGTTTTTACAAAATTTTGGCGATTTTTAAGGTGAAATCATTTTATCCTATAGAATTTGGGTGAATCAATTTTAAAATACCGAATCTCGTTTTTGGAAAAAACATGGAAAATTAGCCCATGAGTGAAATTTATCCCCTAAAATCATCCATGGTGTTGGCTACAACATTTAAGTAGCGAATGCCCATTTTGTGGTTGCTCGTGCGAATCCAGGTGGAAACAAAGACTGGGAACCATGCATCTTCCTCAAAACTTGTCTGCCTTTTATCGCATATTGTTGGATGTAGACTTAGTCAAGAGAAAAAGATATTTTTGAGAAGAGAAGCATAAAGGGAGGAAAGGACAACTAGAAGGAAAAACAACATGTGTAAGGGAAGAAGGAGAGGCACGCATGCAAGGAAGACCTAACGATGCTAGGGTTAAGGTTTTTGTAATGTATTGTAATGGTTGATGAGCCAAGAATATAAATAGGTATTACTTAGAGGGAGGACGAGCGAACCAAGGAAGAACAAAGAACAAGAAAGAGAGAACAGATGGCAGAGAGTTGTAAGAAATGTACTACTCAGTAAGCTGGCAAGCTAGGGGGGTAGTGAGTGACTCGATCCCGAGGGTTAGATTGCAGGCTGAGGAGCCTAGTGCGATCTAGTCAGCCTCATAGTGATCAAGGATCTTGTTGAAGAGAGGAATACCTAATATTGTAAACATGTGTGGCGTGACATATTACTAAACCATAATAAAGAGCTTGAGACCCAAATCTTTGTGGATGTAGCCCAGGAGGGGGTGAACCATGGTAACACCTGTGTTGTGTGAATGAATGTGTGTGTTTTTATTTTTGTTAAGTTTTGAATGTCAGATAAATGAAGTAACTATTTAGATATAGTATTTCACATGCATGAATCGAATGTCTGCTATAATCTAATGTTAGACTGAATAAATAAAGGTTACAAGACACAACCGTAGATATCCACTCATTCCAAGCTTGCAAACACCTGATTATTGTAGCTACCCATAGAGCTATCTCAGGTGAGACTTCACAGTACACTCAGTGTGTTGCATTTCCTTCTATTCTACCAGAGGGGCTGATAGTTTTAGAGGGATTTTGTTGGGAGCTTATCAAATCTGAACTGGGTTCAATCTATGTTAGTAAGGTAGGATCAAAATAATCAATAAAGAATCAAAACTAGAAGATTAGAGACATGAAATACAACAAATGGTCCATTGTTGGTTGGTTGGTATGTGATGGGATTGAGTATGTGAGATTTATAGAATACGCATCAAAAGAATGACAGACCAGATGACAAGACGTTGAGATAATTAGAATCTAAAAGGGGATATTGAGACTGTGGAATCCAATGAAGGAAGAGATAGAGATATGGTTGAAAACAAAGGAGATGGATTTTTCACAGAAAGATAATGGAAACCCGAAGTTGACACCGTACAAATATTTGGACAAGTATGTATTCAGTGACTTGCATGAAGCATTTTTCTTTGATTTCCCACATGTGTTGCAAGAGTAGATAAAAATATTGAAAGACAACCATCCTACAAATCGAAGAAGACAACTATAGTGGAATCCTGTAAAGATCGCACAGTTACAACAAGTTGATAATAGATTTACGCGTGCAGTAGATTTCTGGTTAGACAACATTGTTGTAGGATTTATCATAGAATTTGCAATAGATACAACGAAGTCTTACAGCACGAAAGAAAATAATTCTTGAAGGGACCTCAAGGTAGGTACATCAGATCGTTATATACTTCTATTAAGATACTACTATATAAAAAAGGTGTAATGAAAATGGAACCAAGCAACTAAACTTCCCTGCATGCATGGGGGAAGGGGGGAAGCACTGACAGAAGAAGGAGGAATGGAAGGATAAAGGGATAAAGGAAAGAAGGAGGAGACCTTGGACCTAATTATGATGGATGAAGACCATATCAAGTGGGTCATGGAAACAACTGGAAGAAAGTGCAGTGGAGTACCCTACCAATATAAGGTGAACACCAAGAAGAGAGTTGTAGCCATGAGGGAGGGCTTAGAAAGTGATGAAGAAGAGGTAGAGGATCTCGAGGATGTGGAGAATATTCAGGAAATCTTGTGAGCAACATATGAGAGGAAGATGAGAGGTCCAAGAGTGGGAATGGAAGACATCACTCCTATCCATATCAGTGTGAGTGTGGAACCAATAAAACCATGTGTGACTAATACACCAAGAAGAACACCACCATTTAGACAACCAAATTTTGAGATAAGGAAGACAGGTGGAAGTACATCTACACAAGAAACAAAAATTGGGGAAGCTAGTTGAGGAAGCATTAGTCAAGTATCTACATTGTGCGGAGGTAGAAGTTCAACATTAAGGATGACAAGACATGATCCCACCATCAGGTTACCAGAATTCAAAGGAAAGGCGTCAGAGGACCTTGAGAAGAATTTTTTCATTTGTGAAAAGATTTGGGAAGCAAAACAAATCATAGACGAGGACACTAAACTTGCACAATTATCTATCATGTTAAGATATCACACACTGGATTAATACATGAGTTTAGATGCAAACAATCCTCTAGGGACAACCAAAATTATTGGAGATATCAAGAAGCTATTAATAAATTAATTCTAGAAGCCTAGTTCAGAGGATCAATACATGAATGAGATGATAGAGATTAGACATAAACCAGAAGAATTTGTATGGGAGATTGACTAGAGATTCAAATGATTGAAGGGAAAGATAAAGTATGTCATGACAGATATGAATCATAGGAATTTGTTTGTCAATTCATTTCTACCACACTTGAAATACCCTTTGCGACAACAGAAGTTTAAAACATAGGAAGAGGCTCTACAGGAAGACTTACAACTGGAAGAGAACTAATATCAGAAGATAGATCTAGCCATAGAGGATATGAATGAGGATATGAAGAACTTAACATTCCAGCTAAACCAGAACAAAGGTAAGGACAAAATAGAAGTCGCTTGATGTACCACATGTAGGACAGATGGACACCATAAGAATGGATGTCCAACATTAGTGCAGTACATGGTAGCAAGAATGAAAAACTCATTGCCAATAGGAGGACTATCGTGTGAGATCTGTAAGAAATAGGGGCATGATCCATATCACTTCCCAATGATGCAGAAGTACCAGACAGTACCTAAGAGTTCATATTGCAAATTTTGCAAGTCAGTAGGCCATGATGACAAAGATTGCAGGACCATGGATCTCATGAGGGAAATGTAATATCCCTAAGTTAAACCCAATTGTAATGTAAATGAAAATGTACTTAAGCTGGCGAGATTTTTTATATCATTTTTGTATGCACATTTCATGGCACAGTGTGCGCATGTACTGCATAGTAAAATGAGGAAGTTTTCACATTCCAGGATATTGCGCGCAACAACATAAGTGCGCACGATATTGAGGCCAGTTAGCCTTTTGTGTATATGCTGTGTTTTATAGGCTGGTGAGTCAATTATTATAATCTAGGATGCTTATGTTTTGATTAGGCTAGAGATCCTAGATGTTAAAGGCCAATGCACCTATTTTTGTATATGTCTCATAATTAATATTAAATACATTGTTACGCACAGACCGACCACGATAAAAGAGATGGGGGAATAAACTCCACTGGTTAGGGAAAGGGAGGGGCCTAAAAGTTAAGGAAAAGGGGCTAATCTAGGGAGCTTAAGCCAAAAAGGAATATTATATTAATATTTCTTAAATCATAAAACATGGATAATTATTTTATCCTAAGTTCTAACATTGGGGACAAGTGGGCCAAAGTAGCTCCCAACATGACAAGTGTTAAGTTGGGGACATGAATACATATTGTTGGGACTTAGTTCATTTCCTATCATCTTTTCCATCATTCTTCCCATCATTTAGTCATCCAGTCAATCATCCATGAGCATGCACACCCATCAAGCTATCTTTCATATCCTCATGACTGTACCTGAACTTGTATCCATAGCCATTTTGTGTTGGTGTATCTAGTTATCTTGGGAGATGGACTGAAGAAGCGGGTTGTCAAGCCCGTGGGATATTGAAGAGGCGTTTTTTCAGGCTCGTGAGAAATTCTCTTGGTGAGAGAATTTTTGGGAATTGATTTCATGGAGGTTCTAAACTGTAGTTATAGTGTTATGAGACTTCATGTTCGGCTTGTTGTTGAAGCCCAGAAAGGAATTTGGGCAACATAAGGACTATTGAGCAGAGAAGGGGAACACTTCCTGGGTGGGACAAGCATGTGGGGAATGAGGGACTGTAGGTTGTTAGTTTGAGTTGGCACCTGAGATGGAGTCTTTCCTGTTGTCTATGAGCCTTTAGCCTGGTTAGGAACCCCTTTACCTAGGTGGAGTTTAATCCCAGCTTGGGGGTGACTCGCTGTTGAGAGTGATGAACAATGTGGTCTAAGGCCGAGAGGTTCGTGGAAGGTCTGCACACAGTTGGTGACATTATTACCAAGATAAGTGCCATATGTGTGATAAATTTACATGTTGCATTGTTATTTACGTGCTTATTTTTATGGGTTATCATATGTGTGATTATAACTGTGCTTATTTTTATGGGTATTTCATGTATATGATGCATGTATATGTTTATTGTTATCTCAGTGTGAATCTATGTATTTATAGATGTATTTGGTTGTTTACGTTTTATATATATGCTTTCACAAGAGTTTTGTGTGTATATATTTTTAATTGCATGCAATTCGAAAAATTTATGTGGCATAGCTCAGTTGGATACTGGGTATGTTACAGTATGTTCCACAAAGAGAACGAAAGAGTTCTCTGGTGTAGCATGGCCCGACATGGATGGCCGCACACATTACAATATGGTATCAGAGCTTCAATTTTCAACACCAAGCCTAGATGGGCTGAGCAAGTTAAGTTGAAGTGAAATGTCATAGAGGATTTATTTCGAGATGGCCAAATTTCAATTTGTAGAGCATCCATGGTAAAAAGTAACAACAACTGGGCGGAATTGGGGAAAAGCCCCAATTTCTGTTGTTAAATTCATGAGAAAATGGATAAATTCGACCAAGTAGTGAGATATTATTGTTTTAATATCTGTTCTAGCAAATTCGGATCTAGAAGGGGTCGAATTTGAAGTTATGGTGAAGCCATGACAGATGGAGCGAGTTTAGTGGTTAAAATTCTCAATTCACGAATTGATTTTGGATAAATTCATTCCAGAAATGTCAACTTACAACGATTTGTTGTTGCATAGGTTGAATTGGTGTTATCGTGGTGAAATTGAACAAATTTCATGGTTGCAGAATGTCTATGGTAAATTGGGGAAAACATTAAGCAAAAGCCCCAATTTCTGCAGCGGAATTCACGAGGAATGGATGTGCATAAAAATGAATGTGCACATGTGGGCGCTAAAAATGTATGATGCGCAGTGAAAAGGTCGTAATAGGTAAAATTTGGCACTGCGCGGCAAGGTATTGGCGTGCTGGTGTGTGTGCTAAATTTTGGTGCTGTGCGGAAAAATGTTAGTGTACGGTTGTGCGCGCTAAATTTTGGCGCCATGTGGAAAAATGTTGGTGTACAAGACCACGCGATAAATTTATCACTGCATGGTGTGCACACACATAATAATGACGTGCATGGCGTGCGCAGTGTTGGTAGAGCACAAAAGAGTTTTGTTGGTGCAAACACAATGTGGGTATATGCTGTCGCGCGACATTTTAGTTAGTGGTGCGCACAGAGTTTTGTTGTGGGGTGGAGACATACTAAACTCTGGCATGGTGCAGTGCGTAGAGTACAATGCGCACAGAATATCAACACACGATACAAAAACTACACGCAACAGGTAATAGTGCAAGAACCAAAACTATGCGCGGTGGATATTGGCGCACGACCTAAAAATAGTGCATGCAAGTTATTGGCATGATAGAGAAGTGATACACAATGGTTTTAAAGTGCGCGAAGAAAAATTTACCTTGTGTTGTTGTTGTGCATGGTGAATATGGGTTTACATGTTGAAATTTGTGCGCACAAAATTGTTTGAAGGGTGAACAACAGCAGAAAACCAGTGATTTTCTACGACATTTTATATCATTTGAACATCATCTTTTTGTGGTGCATTTTTGAGACCCTTAAGAGAATTTTTAGGCACTTGAAAACCAAGAGAACAGAGTGTAAACCATTCATCAAACAAAGACTTTATGAGAAATTTATAGCACAAATAGTGAAGGGTAAATTTTAAGACCCCACTAACTTCAAAGAGCCATAATGTTCTGCTCTGGAATCAGATTGAGGTGCAGGAGTAGTCAATGGAAAGATATTGAGCCATAGAAGATAGTCCCAGAGTTAAATTAAATTTGTGGCCATGTTAAAAATGTTTAATATGGAAAATAAGGAACCTTTATCATATCAGTTACAATATGGTATTTTGGCCTAGAACTTCAGTCGGCTGTAACTAGCAACCTGGAACCCAGAAAGAGGTGAAACTTTGATAGAGTGTCCATAGGATGTATATGAGGAAACCCATTTGATATCCTATGAAAATTACAAAGGTTTAGGTGCAAAAATTCATATTTACAGCGCAGAGTTGAGCCAAGTTGAAAAATGAATAGAAAAATTAATGGGAAAATTTCTAATAACCATAACTTTCTGCTCAAGACTCAGAGTTTGAGCGTGGGAGTAGGCATTGGAAAGTTGTTGGAAATTGGAATATAATTATCCACTCATAAAATTGATTTGGGCATTCAATTTTTTAGGAAATTAGAAGAAATAATTCTAATATGTATTATTCAACCAGAATGGTTCATATTTTCATGAAAATGTTGAAACAACTAGCCTAATAAGTTTTGTTGGCTGCACATTTTGCAAAGTTAACAACAATTAGATCAGATCTGAATCAACATAGAATCTAGAGGAATGGAAGAGGCATAGGGGACTTACTGTCAGGAGGATGAGATTAGAGGGATGGATTTCCATTTGGGCATTGAAGGAACAAACTCCAATGGACATGGAGATGAAAGGAATGAAAACATGAATATGGAAGAGACCATTAAAAATTTGCAGAAGGATATACAAAGCCATAAAGATGATAATGAAAGGCTTATGAAATCAAAGGAAAAGAAGGATGACTTCAACATGAAGTTAATGCAGAGCTTGAACATAATAGAAAATAAATTGGACAAGGAGAGTGGCTCGAGCAAATTTGGAAGTCATAGGCCTCCTGATGAGAAAATAAGAACCATAAGTGTTATAAAACATCGCCACCACTCCCCGAGGCATTCCAATAAGAGAGAACACAACAACTCGAGTCCATCCCCTGTCAAGAAGCATAAGGGGTCTGGGGTGGATGACCTACGATGAGAAATGAACAAAATCAAACCTCCTACATTTGATGGTGAGCACAAGAATGATGAAGATGCAAAGACATGGTTGTTGGGCATGAGAAAGTATTTTCA
Source organism: Picea engelmannii (assembly GCA_009831015.1). NCBI lineage: Eukaryota > Viridiplantae > Streptophyta > Pinopsida > Pinales > Pinaceae > Picea > Picea engelmannii. The sequence continues at coordinate 390,525 of ML792855.1, read as the reverse complement.
ATTGCATAATTATTCTTATCATGCAGAAGGTAGAATTGCTATCTTTCAACTCAATGGAAAGGCATCCATGTGGTGGGATCAACTTGTGCAGGTTCAATACATCAAAGAGAAAACTGTCACTTGGAGGGAATTCAAGAAGTATTTTGAGAAGGAATACTTGACTAAGAGATACTATGACAAGAAAATGAAAGAGTTCTTTGAAATCAAGCTTGGAAGTATGACAATAGATGAATATGAAAGAGGGTTTCTAGAACTGTTGAAGTATGTCTCTTTCATTAAGGATGAGACAGTTAAAATTCAAAGGTATTTAAGTGGATTATCGTCATTCATTAGTGAAAAAATATAGTATGATGAACCAAATACATTGGAGGAGACCATAAGGAGAGATAAATGCCTTTATGATCAACAAAAATAAAGGCCAACTTTCCAAAAATCTTGGGAAGACAAAAACAAATTCAAGATGGATCAAAGGAAGAAGGGGTCTAAGACACCATTCTTCAAAAATAATCCTCAAGGATAGACAACTCCTAGAGAGCCCAGAGCGATTGAAACAGGGTTTCAAAGGCCAAGGAAGCCACCTAATCAATGTTGGGGTTGTAAAGGAGATCATATGTATAGAGATTGTCCTCATAGAGGTGAAAAAGGGATAATTTTTCACAATGTACAACAAGATGAAACAGTGGAGGACATGGGCAGAAATGTGCCAAGGATATATGAAGCCCTGGACAACAAGCAAGTAGAGTATCAGTCACATATGATTGAAGTGGAAGGTATGATCAACAACTAAACCATTGCTATTTTAATTGATTCAGGAGCTATTCATAGTTATATAGATCCTAATATGGTGGAAAGTTTTCATTTTCCAAGAAGCAAGCATGGGAAATCTTGGTTGGTGCAACTAACTACTAGAACCAAAAGAAAAGTTAATGATATGGTTAAGTCATGTCTTATGGACATGAATGGAATGAACACCAGGGAATATTTGAACATATTTCCTTTAGGTTCCTATGATTGTCTAATTGGGATGGATTGGTTGGACCATCATCATGCCATCCTAGACTGTCACTAGGCCTTTACTTGATTGGATGAGGAAGGGACCCTAAGGAAGGTGCAGGGAATTCCCAGGGCAGTAACCATCAGATAAATTTCAGCATTGCAACTGAAGAAATGTTACAAGAAGGGTTGTCCAATATTTGCAACACATATGGAAGAGACACCTAAAGATAAGGTGCCAAATTTGGAAGAGTATGCAGTCTTGGAAAATTTTGAAGATGTGTTTAGGGAGGTACCAGGACTACCCCCAAAGAGAGATATTGATTTCTCTATAAATTTAATGCCTGGAGCAACTCTAGTGTCAAAGACTCCTTACAGAATGAGTACACCAGAGATAAAGGAGTTGCAAATTCAACTTGAAGAGCTTATAAAGAAGGGGTATATATGCCCAAGTGTGTCACCTTGGGGTGCCCCAGTGTTGTTTGTGAATAAGAAAGATGGAACATTAAGATTGTGCATTGATTTCAGACAATTGAATAAAGTGACTGTTAAGAACAAGTATCCTCTTCCAAGGATTGATGATCTTTTTTATCAGTTGAAGGATGCAAAGATCTTTTCAAATATAGATCTCAGGTCAGGATACCATCAGGTAAGGATTAAAGAGGAAGATATCAGTAAGACCACCTTCAGGACAAGGTATGGTCATTATGAGTTCAAAGTGGTGCCATTTGGGTTGTCAAATGCACCAATTGTTTTCATGTGCTTAGTGAATGGTGTTTTCTGAGAATATTTAGACAAGTTTGTCATTGTCTTTTTGGATGACATTCTTATATATTCCAAGTCAGAAGAAGAGCATGAACATAATTTGAGGATGGTGTTGCAAGTATTAAGGGAGCATCAGTTGTATGCCAAGTTGAGAAAGTGCTCATTTTATCAGAAACAAATTCATTATTTGGGACATATCATTTCAAAGGATGGGATAGCAATGGATCCTGAGAAGATAGAAGCCATTAGATAATGGCCAGCGCCAAAGAATGTGACAAAAGTAAGACCATTCAATAGCCTTACAGGCTACTACAGGAGATTTATTAAATGATTCTCAAATATTTCACACCCAATCACTTCCTTGCAAATAAAGGGTGTGAATTTTCAGTGGATATTGGATTATGAAAAGAGTTTCCAACACTTGAAAAAAATATTAACAAGTGCTCCAATACTAAGGATTGCAAAACCAAATGAAGACTTCATTGTATGCAGAGATGCATGTAAAGAGGGACTTGGTGGATTCCTCAGTCAGAATGGGTTTGTTATATGTTATGAGGCAATAAAGTTGAAGGAGCATGAAAGACATTATGCCACTCATGATTTGGAGTTGGCAGCCATAGTGCATGCCTTGAGGAAACGTAGACACTACCTCATGGGGAAAAGGTTTGAACTAAGAACATACCACAATGGTCTGAAATATTTATTTGATCAGGAAACTCTAAATCCTAGGCAACCAAATGGTTAGAATTTCTAAGTGAATATGACTTTAATATAAAGCATATCAAGGGAAAAGAGAACAAAGTGGTTGATGCACTCAGCAGAAGAGTACATGAATTGCATGCTACATCCATTAGCATATACCAATCATATTTGAAAGACAAAATTACAGAGGCTGTCAACTCAGATTTGCAATACAAGGAATTAGTGGAAAAATTACAGCAAGGTATTTTGTAGAAGAAAATTGAGGAATATAAGCTAGATAATGATGAAATTCTCATGTACAGGGGCATAATTTATGTACCAAATTATTGGGAATTGAAAAATATGATATTGAGGGAAATTTATAATGTACCTTATGTTGGGCACCTGGTATATCATAAAACTATTGCAATTGTCAAGAGCCAATATTATTGGCTAGGCATGAAGAAAGAGGTTATTGATTTTATTGTCAGATGTTTGGAATGTCAAAAAGTAAAGGTTGAGCATAGACACCCAACTAGTTTTCTATAGCCATTACCCATTCTTGAGTGGAAATGGGAAGTTGTAACAATGGATTTCATCACCAAACTTCCCAGAACAAACAAGCAACACGATTCTATCATGGTAGTGGTGGATAAGCTTACTAAAGCTACCCATTTTGTTCTAGTTAAGCTCACTCACAAGGCAGCCAACATCGTTGATGTTTATATGAAGAAAATTGTCAGATTGCATGGCATACCCAAGACAATTGTGTCTGACAGAGATCCAAAATTTACCTCAAAATTTTGGAAGGGATTATTTAATGGATTTGGAACAAATTTGAATTTTAGTACAACTTATCATCCATAATCAGATGGGAAAACAAAGAGGGTGAATCAAGTGATTGAGGATATGTTGAGGATGTATGTGATGGATAAACCATCAAAATGGGAAGACTACCTATAGTTGGTAGAGTTTGCTTATAACAATGGGTACCAAGTATCTCTAAAGATGAGCCCATTTGAGGAACTTTATGGAAGAAAGTGCAACACACTAGTAAGTTGGGATAACCTAGTAGATAGAGCAGTGGTTGGGCTAGATTTGCTCAGGAAAATGGAGGAGCAAGTGATAAAAATAAAACAAAATTTAAATGTTGCCCAAGACAAGTAGAAAATTTATGTTGATAAGGGAAGAACTCACAGGGAATTTAAAGTGGGTGATCATTTATTTTTGAAAGTGAAGGCCAATAAAAGCTCCCTGAAATTGGGAAATTGCTCAAAGTTGGCAGATCGCTATTGTGGGCCATTTGAAATCCTAGAGAGGATTGGTCCAGTAGCTTGAATAATTGCATTTCCTGCATCTATGTCTGTTCATAATGTATTCCATGTATCTTTGCTCAAGAAATATATACTTGATGCTAATCATGTTATTGATTGGAATGTGATTCAGGTGGAGCAAGAAGGCGCTTTCCAAGTGCATTTGGTATGCATTCTAGACTGGAAAATCAAACAGCTCCAGGATTGAGCCATAGGGCTTGTAAAGGTCCAATGGACTTGGTACAGTCCCGAGGACGCTACTTGCAAGCATGATGATGCAATGCAGGCAGAATACCCACATCTTTTTGAGGAGTTTTGAAATTTTGTTGTATATGGGTACATGATGCACTGAGGATAGTGCATAAATAAGGGGAGGGGATTGTATTATCCCTAGGGCGAACCCAATTTTAATGTAAATGAAAATGTACTTAAGATGTAGAGTTGTTTGATATCATTTTTGTATGGACATTTCATGGCATAGTGCATGCATGCACTACACAGTAAAATGAGGAAGTTTGCACATTCTACGATACCGCGCGCAACAACATAAGTGAGCACGATATTGAGGCCAGGTAGCCTTTTTGTATATGTTGTGTTTTATAGGATGGTGAGCCAGTTATTATAAGCTAGGATTCGTATGTTTTTATTAGGCCGGAGAGCCTAGATGTTAAATGTCAGTGCACCTATTTTTGTATATGTCTCATAATTAATATAAAATACATCGTTGCGCGCAAACCTACCATGATAAAAGATATGGGGGACTAAAATCCACTGGTTAGGGAAAGGGAGGGGCCTAAAAGTTAAGGAAAAGGGGATAAGATAGGGAGCTTAAGCCAAAAATGAATATTATATTAATATTTCTTAAATCACAAAATATGGATAATTATTTTATCCTAAGTTCTAAAGTTGGGGACAAGTAGGCCAAAGTAGATCCCAACATGACAAGTGTCAATTTGGGGACATGAATCCATATTGTTGGGACATAGTTCATTTCCTATCATCTTTTCCATAATTCTTCCCATCATTCCTTCCATCATTCATTCATCCAGTCAATAATCCATGATCATGCACACACCCATGGAGCTATCTTTTGTATCTTCATGATTGTACATGAACTTGTATCCATATCCATTTTGTGTTGGTGTATCTGGTTATCTTAGGATATGGACTGAAGAAGCAGGTTGACAGGCCCATGGGATATTGAAGAGGCGGGTTGTTAGGCCCGTGGGATATTGAAGAGGCAGGTTTTCAGGCCCATGAGTAATTCTCTGGGTGACAGAATTGTTGGAAATTGATTTCCTGAAGGTGCTAAACTATAGTTGCAGTGCTCTAAGACTTCTTGTCCGACTTTTTGTTGAAGCCCGAAAAGGAAGTGGGGCAACTGAAGAACTGTTGAGCGGAGAAGGGGCACACTTCCTGGGTGGGACAAGCATGTGGGGAATGAGGGACTATAGGTGGTTAGTTTGAGTTGGCACCTGAGACAGAGTCTTTCTTGTTGTCTATGATCCTTTAGCTTGGTTAGGAATACCTTTACCTCAATGGAGTTTAGTCCCAGCTAGGGGGTGACTCACTGTTGAGAGTGAAGAACAATGTGATCTAAGGATGGGAGGTTCATGGAAGGTATACATGTAGTTGGTGACATTCTTACCAAGATAAGTGCCAATTGTGTGATAAATTTACATGTTGCATTATTATTTATGTGCTTATTTTTATGGGTTATCATATGTGCAGTTATAACTGTGTTTATTTTTATGGGTATTTATTGTATATGATGCATGTATATGTTTACTGTTATCTCAATGTGAATTTTTGTATTTACAAATGTATTTGGTTGTTTACATTTTATATATGTGCTTCCGCAAGAGTTCTGTGTGTATATATTTTTAATTGCATGCAACTCGAAAAATTTATGTGGCATAGCTTAGTTGGATACTGGGTATGTTACAATATGTTCCACAGAGAGAATGAAAGAGTTATCAGGCGTAGTGTGGCCTGACATGGATGGTCGGGGATGTTACATGAAAGAAAATCATATGCTTATAGGGTGCAGGCAGAAATTATGACCATGCATTCTGCACCACAGTTTAACCAAGGACCAGCCACATATAACACTGTGCAGCAGCAGTATAACACTGCGCAACAACAATATAACACTGCACAACCACAGTACAATATCGTGTAACCACACTATAATCTCGTGCAGTATAACTAGGTGCCTCAGTACAATGCACCACGAGGAGATCGAGTTGGCTATAGAGGTGGAGGAAGAGGAAGAGGAGGCTTTGGAAGAGGCAGAAGACCAGTGGTGTTCCATAACTATCAACAACTAGGACACTATTCAAGAGAATGTCCACTTCCAACTGCGACGTGTATGTATTATCACGCATCAAATCATGACACAAAATAATGTCCTACACTATTGGGGAAGATCTAGGAAAATAGAAATCAGAACAATTAGAATGTTTAGTGGATTTTGGTGGAAGTAAGGGATGGAGGAAGAAACATCAACATAGTTATGCGGGGAGGAGCTAAGAGAGGAAACGACGCAGTAAGAAAATATCCATCACAACACCAATAAGTGAATAAGAATGTCGAACCGAAGAAGAAGTTCGATGAACATAATGAAAAGGAGATATTCAAGTAGGCTAGACAAGAATTCATGAAGCCAGACATTGCATCGACATCAAATGTGCAACATAATAAGGAAGTACCAGCATACGAGATGCCTCCATTGCTGGATCACACCAAATAAGCATAGCCCCTGGAACAAGTAAGTACGATTAAAGGTTTTTTTCAATCTTGTGTTAAACTACTAAATGATCCATCCTCTGTTAAAGTATTACAAAATATGTTAGAAATATGTAGCATAGAGGCATTAGGAAAGCTAGAACACAAAATAGTTAATCATCTTCATACAAGGAGGAGAACAAGCAGAGAATTCAGACTGAACACCAACATTGGATATTTCAACATGGGAGATATTATTGTATATTTAACCTTGTACAATATATACTGCAAACAAATATTCAGTAAAAGAATAGAAAACATACAATGATAAATACAAACATTACATAGAGATTTTTCCCCTGGAAACCCAAACTGGGAAAACCAACATATTCTATATTCATTCATGTGTGATACATTGTTTACAATACAATATACGTACAGGAGCCAGTGACATCCAAAACCCTAACCCAATGACCTAGATTAGTCCACAACCCTAGTTCCTTAACTAGAAATAGAAAACCATTGGCAAAAATCATGTGCCGAAAAACCACCTAAATATGTGACACGTTTCTCGAGGCACATGACACTTTTCCCAAGGCAAAGAATATAACACATACCCAAAAATTCTCCCACTTGTTGTTTTCTTTGCATACAGGGGGTTACAGGGTTACATAGTCAACAATCCAGGGCAACAATGCCCATGGATCCTCTACACCAAGAGAACTTCTCAGTGCTCACAAATTTTGTTAATGAATCTGCAACATTCTTCAAAGTGTCCACCCTCATCAACAATACTTTCTTTTCTTCAACCATGTCTCTCACAAAGTGATATTGAATATCAATATGCTTTTTCTTTGAATGATGAGTTGGGTGTTCGCTAGAAAAATTGCACTCTGACTGCCACAATCGATCCTTACAGCTTGTTGTACCAACCCAATACTTGAACACAATCTTTGTAACCATACTACTTCCTTACTTGCATGAGTGGTTTCCATGTATGCAGCCTCTGTAGTTGAAAGTGTCACTATAGCCTGTCTTTTCCTCATCCAACTTATTGCTCCTCCAAACAAGTTAAACACATACCCACTTGTAGATCTCCTACGATCCAAATCTCCATCCTAGTCTACATCCACAAAGTCATGTATATCCACCACTATGTGCAATCCCAGTCTTCCTTCGTAGCACAATCCATAGCTAGCAGTGCCACGCAAATACCCAAAAACCCTTTTTACTGTTGTCCAATGCTCCTTCCCTGGTTTTGACATATACCTGTTCAAAACTCCCACTACATGTGCAATGTACGGTCTAGTACATACCATTTCATACATCAAACTGCTAACTACACTCGCATATGGAACACAAGACATGTCCTCCTCCTCTTCATGTGTCTTGGGACACTGATCTACAAATAAATTTACACCAACATGAATAGGAACCTTGACTGGTTTACATTCTTGCATATTAAACCTCTGCAATATTGTCTTGACATATTTTCTCTGATTTAACCAGAATTTCCTCCTTTTCCGATCTCTTTTAATTTCCATGCCCAAAATGAAATTTGAAGCACTGAGATCCTTCATGTCAAATTTAGAGGGAAACTGAGTTTTCACATCTTGGGTAATCTCCTTGTTGTTTCCTATCAATAACATGTCATCCACATACACAACCAAATAAATCAAATGATCACCAATTAATTTAAAAGACACATAGTGATCCTCTTTGCTTCTTGTGAATCCAAGTCCCAACATATAAGTATCAAATTTTTTATACCACATCCTTGGTGATTGTTTTAAACCATACAGGGACTTTTTCATCTTGCATACCAGCTCCTTCTTTCCCTTCACATCATAACCTTCTTGTTGCTTCATATATATTTCTTCTAATAGATCCCCATGTAGGAATGTTGTCTTCACATCCATTTGTTCTATTTCAAAATCAAATGCAGTAGCAACAGATAACATAAATATTATGGAGATTAACTTGGCAACAGGAGAAAAAATTTCACCAAAATCAATTCCCTCAACCTGGGAATAACCCTTTGCTACTAACCGAGCTTTGTATTTCTCCACTTTTCCTTCTACATTCAACTTCTTTTTAAATACCCATTTTCTGCCAATGGGCTTTCTTCCAGTTGGAAAATACACTAGATCCCAAGCCTCATTCTTATCCAAAGATGCCATTTCTTCATTCATGGCCCTTTTCCATAGCTTTGGATCCTCTGAATACACTGCCTCCCTGACAGTTCTAGGATCATTATCAGTAATAGACAAATACAAATTTGAATGGAAATCAGATGGAGTATCCCTTTCCGATAGCCTTCTTTCTTGATTCCTCTTCTTCTGTAGAGTCTGACTCAACATATTTTAAATCAAACTCTATTTTCTCTGGTTCTTCCTTACTTGGTAGGACTTCCTTTTTAACAACATCCTTCATTTCTCTAAATACCACATCTCGACTATACATTACCTTCTTACTTTCTAGGTTCCAAAGCTTATAACCTTTGAGACCATCTTTGTATCCAATAAAGATACACTTTTTGGCCTTCTTATCTAGCTTACTCTTGTTTTCCTTCGAACATAAACATATGCATCACATCCAAATACCTTGAGATGTGTGAGAGAAGGTTCCTTACCAGTCCATACCTCTTATGGAGTCTTGTCATCCAATGCTAATGAGGGTGATCTGTTGACTAGGTAGCATGCAATGCCCACTTCCTCTGCCCAGAATTATTGCCCTAGCCCGACACAATTGAGCATGCACCTTTGTTTTTCCATCAACGTCCTGTTCATCCTTTCTGCAACTCCATTCTATTGAGGTGTATATGGATTATTATTCTGCCTTGGTATACTGCACTTCTTACACAATTCTTCAAATTCATTCTCGCAAAACTCTCCGCCATTATCTATCCTTAACACCTTAATTCTTTTCTCTGTTTGATTTTCATCAAGAGCCTTAAACTCTTTAAACATGTCAAAGACTTCAGATTTCTTCCTGGGGAAATATATCCAAGTATTCCTCAAGAAGTCATCTATAAATGAGACATAGTACACAGATTTTTCCAATGATGGGAATGACACAAGTCCAAAAACGTCATTGTGAACTAGTTGTAAAATTCCTTCTGCTCTCTTTGCACCAGAGGGGAATCTTACCTGATTCTGCTTTCCATATAGACAATGTTCACAGAAATCAAAATCTAGAGAGTAGTTATACATACCTTCAACCATACCTTTACCGTGTAGTAGTCGAAGACCCTTCTCTCCAATATGCCCCAGTCTTTGATGCCACAACATAACCTTTTCTCTAGAGACTGTAGGAGTTTTTTCTTCTTCAACTCCAATATAAGGAATAATGGAACTATTACACCCATCACTAATAGTGCTTCCTTCCATCTTATACAAAGTTCCAAACCAGAATCCTTTCAGCAACACCATTTCTCCTCAAACCATCCTGCAAGTTTCATTTTCAAATATTGTTTTTACCCCTGTATCATCCATTTTTCTTACAAAAATCAAATTTCTGGCCAAACCTAGGATGTGCAGAACACCAATCAATGTTCTAATCCTTCCATCTATGAGCCTCAACTTGAATTTTCCTCTTCTTATGATTCTGGTTGTCGAATCATCACCTAATAAAACATTACCTCCATCATAGATTTCATATTCATAGAACCACTCCCTATGGGGAGTTATATGAAAGGATGATCCAAAGTCAACCAACCATGCCTCATGATCTATATGTGTACTTGAAGAAGCTAAGTACACATCCCCTCCTTCTTCATTGGAGGTATTTTCTTATGTAGAATAAGATTCTTCAGATCCCTTCTTTTTCTCAACCTTGGATCTACACTACTTCTTTTAGTGCCCTTCTTTTCCACATCTCCAACATACCCTTACAAACTTTTTGGGATATTTATATCTACCTTTTGACTTAGATATCCCACTTGAGAAATTAGATCTATTCATTTCCTGGGAACGTCCTCTTGCAAATAATGTGTCTGTGCTCTATCCTTCCATATTCTTCTATATGATCTCTTCCGACAACAAGGATGAGACCACTTCATCAAACTTCAAGGCAGTTGTATTACTACCTATGGCCACAACTAGACTATCCCAGGAGTATGGTAAAGAACACAGTAAACTAATACATTTATCTTCATTTGAAATTTTAATCTCAACAGATACTAACTAACTTACCACAGTATTTAAGGCATTCAAATTCTGTGCCACCGAGTCTCCATCTCTCATCCTCAGGTTATACATCTTCTTTCTCAGGAATAGTTTATTTACCAGGGACTTACACTGATACAACTTCCCCAACTTTTCCCATATATCCTTGGTTGTAGCTTCCTCTGACACATTTAGTAATACTGGATCAGAGAGACACAGTCGGATTGTTCTTTTTGCCTTCCGATCCACCTTTTTCCATTCATCTGTTGAAGTTCCTGTAGGTGCAGTACCTGGATCTACCATGATCCATTGGTCTCTATCCACCAACAGATCTTCCATCTTGAGCTTCCACAGCTCAAAAATTTTCCCATTAAACTTCTCAATCTCCATATTTGAATTGCTTACCATTTATTTTTACCTGAAAAAATCAATACCACAGATCTCCCACTGTAACAAGGCTTATCACAGTCTCGATCCAAACTCTTGACCACAAAGGCATCCCCCTGAAGCCAACAAAGCTCTGATACCAAATGTATATTTAACCTTGTACAATATCTACTGCAAACAGATATTCAGTAAAAGAATAGAAAATATACAATGACAAATACAAACATTACATAGAAAATTTTCCCCTGGAAACCCAAAATAGGAAAACCAACATATTCTATTTTCATTCATGTGTGATACATTGTTTACAATACAATATACATATAGGATCCAACAGCATCCAAAAAACTAACCCAATGACCTGGATTAATCCACAGCCCTAATTCCTTAACTGGAAATAGAAAACCATCGACAAAAACCATTTGCCAAAAAAACACCTAAATATGTGACACGTTTCTCGAGGCACATGACACATTTCCCGAGGCAATTTTTTTTTTTATCAAGTGTTTTGCACCTCCCAAGGGGGGGCCTAGTTCCCCCCCCTCAAACCCCCCTGCACGCTAAGAATATAACACATACCCAACAATTGTACTGGATTTAGGATCCAAAGTAAATGTGTTACCCAAGAACACATGACAATGTATGGGAGAACCCACATTAAGATATTCACTGATTCAACTGAAACTATAAAAACAACACAAAGTTCTACCAATTGGAAGACTAAAATGGGTGATAGTAGATCTAGATGGAGTGCACATTAAAGTTGAATTCGAAGCAATAGAGATAGTGGATGGAACAACACCTTATCCAACATTGCTTGGCTTGGATTTGGTGTTTGAAAATCAGGCCATAACCAACTTAAAGATGATGAAGATGACATTTGAGTCAAGATAATATAGATTCATTATGCCATTGGATCCATTAGAAGGGGAAAGGTTTGTAGAACCTACTTTCTTAGACCTGGAGGAAATTAACCAGTTGTATAGAACAACCCTGCGAGAAGAAGATTAAGTGAACCCAACTATAGATGGGGTACTTAGTTGGAGAAGCATCACCTCATGTGCGTTGGACTTAGATACGTGCTTAGAAAATTGGAAGTCGAGGTTACATGAAGTCTCCACAAGAATATGTGCAAGAATAGACCATGTAGTAATATGGGTAGGTACGGAGTTAAGGGAACCTCCCAGGTTCCATGGGGTGAATGAATTACAAGTGTTCTTAACATGATATGAAGATGAAGTGTTAGAAAATCATAGGCTCTTAGCCCTAGATATAGAACTCAAGGAAACACCTTCAATATGGTGGGGTGCACACAAAGAAACAATGAAATATTAGTACCAATGTAAGCAGTTATTGCAGATCAGGTTTGGCGCAGAACAAGGAAGCAACCAACTGCATAAATATGATGGACAGGGGGCATCGACAGAAAAATTGGAAAAGTGAAGAATGCTATGGAGGATGAAACCACCAGAGGAATGGCCTCATAATTTTTTTCACACATTAGAAGGGATTCCAAAAAACTTGTATACAGACCAGGAATTACGTAGAGGAACTACAAACTAAACATTATTATAGGAGAAATTTGCAGTCACTTTCTCATTTGAACATGAGAACCACAACATAGACTCGGCACTTAAATTAATCATAGGGGTGATATTCATTAAAGAACCAGAAGTTGAACTCATGAAAGAAGAACAACAACAGAACATAAAGACAGTAAAATAACTATTGGCATGCTACCATGTGCAGAAAGAAGCACCAGATGAAGATGACTTGAGAAACATTCAGATAACAAAAGTTGAAGGTGAAAGAGAAGTGGAAGGTCCACCTCTGGAATCAGAAATATTTTCTATGTCAATCAAGGTGAAGAAATTCAACATCGGGACAGTTGAGAATCCCAAAATGGATAGCATTAGCGACTATTGGGATGAGCAAATAGTAGAAAGCATAACATAGTTACTGCATGAATACAATGACCTATTCCCAATAAAATTTACAGGAATTAAAGGCATAGAAAGAGAGCTAGGTGAAATGAATATACCTCTCAGATATGAGGCATGACCAATTAGACAAATACTATACAAACTAAACCCTATATATAAGCAAAAAGTTAAAGCCGAAATTGATAGGATGTTGGAGGCCAGAATCATAAAACCTGTAGAGGAATCTGAATGGGTAAGCTCTATGGTAGTTCAAGAGAAATAATGGGGAGGGATAAGGGTATGTGTCGACCTAAGGAATTTGAATGATGCGTGCCTACATGACCCTTTTCCTACTCCTTTCACATATGAGGTGTTGGAGAATGTAGGAGGACAGGAAGCTTATTCATTCACCAACAGATTCTCAAGATACCATCAGATCAAGATAGCTCCAGAAGACGCATACAAGACCACTTTTTCCACAAAATGGAGATCCTACCAATACAAACTCATGTTGTTTGGACTGAAGAATGCACCAGCAATATTTTCCAGAGTAGTCACAACTGCATTCAAATAATTCATCCACCATTTTATAGAGGCATATTTGGATGATTGGACAACCTATAGCATGTTGAAATACCATGTAGGGGTGTTAAGAATCATTTTAGAAAGATGCAGGCAGTCTCAAATATCTCTAAACATCAATAAGTGCATCTTTCGAACACCCTTTGGGATACTATTGGGCCATATAGTATGCAAACAAGGCTTGCTAGTAGTTCTTTCCAAGACTGCAGTAATTGTTAATCTACCACCACCAAAATCAGTGTGTTAGTTAAGAGAAACATTGGGACACATAGGATACTACAAGAAATTTATAAAAGGATATGCACAGATCATTGCACCAATGGAGAAATTGTTAAGAAAAGACAACAAGTTTCAATGGAATGAGGACTGTCAGCGAGGATTGGACACCCTGAAAGAGAAGATGGTAACCGCACCAATACTAGTATTCTCGGATTGGGACAATACATTCCATGTGCATATAGATGCATCATCCATATCACTTGGATCTATTCTAGCACATCCACGAGCAATAGAATTGGACCATCCGATAGCATTCGAAGAAAACTGTCAGAATCGGAGCAAAATTACAGTACCACACAGAGAGAAGGATTAGCTATGGTCTATGCACTTCAGAAGTTCTGACATTACTTAATGGGAAAAAATTTCAAGATGTTTAGAGACCATTCAACTCTCAAATACCTTGTCAACAAGCCAATGTTGGGGGGGGGATTTGTAGATGGTTATTGATGTTTGAGTAATTTGACTTCAAAGTGATAGTCAAACCAGGGAATTTGAATGCAAGACTAGATCACCTGTCGAGGATCACTAATAGAGAGGAACCTACAAATATAGAGGACAACTTTCATGATCCACAATTATTTTCAGTCCAAGTAGTTGATGAAGACATCATTCAGTACTTGAGTACAGGGACTGAGCCACAAGAATTCAACACCACGCAAAAGAAAATTCTGGTAACCAGGGTTGCAAACTATCAATTGATTGCAGGAAACTTATACAATATGGGTGGAGACATCATCTTGAGAAGATATATTCTATAACATGAAAAACCTAGGATTCTAGCCAAATCCCATGAGGGAATAACATGAGGACATTATGCAGGAAAATCTATCGCACATAAGGTATTGTGTGCAGGAATATGGTGGCCGACTATTCACGGAGATGTAAAGGACTATTGCTAGATACATGATGTATGTCAGAGGGTTGATAAACCAAATAGGCGGGATGAGATTCCCCTGAAGCCACAAGTAACCTTGCAAGTATTCGAAAAATGGGCAATATATTTTGTGGGACCAATTAACCCACTAACAAAAAGGTCAGGAGCGAGGTACATTATTACTACAACAGAGTACTTAACAAGATGGGTAGAAGAAACACCTATAAAATATTGCAATGTAGAGACATCAACACACTTTTTGTTTGAGCAAGTGATCACTAGATTTGGATGCCCAAGGATTTTGATGAGTGACCAAGGCACTCACTTCATTAACAACACTATTAAGGCAATGATTGAGGAATTTAAATTTTATCATAAAAAAAGTACACCATATCATCCTCAAGCAAATGGAACAGTGGAAGCCTTTAATAAGATCCTCGAGAATGCACTGACAAAGATCTGCAACGTCAATAGGGACGATTAGGACATGAAGATACCAACAATACTATGGGAATACATGACCACACGTAAGAAATTGACAGGGAAAACACCATTCATATTGGTGTATGGACAGGAAGCAATGGTTCCATTAGAGTTTTTTGTACCTAGTCCGCATGTAGCAGCAATTTCCAACATGACAGAATGAGGTACAGTACAAGAAAGGATAAGTCAATTGATGATCATGGAAGAAGATATGTTTCTAGCGAGATTTCACCAAGAGGTACAAAAATCAAGGGAAAAATATCGGCATGATAGACATATCAAGAGGAAAAATTTCAAAGAGGGAGACCTAGTCTTGGTGTATGATAGTAAATCTCTTCAACACCCAGGAAAACTCAGAATGCATTGGTTAGGGCCATATGAAGTAAAGACTATAAAAAATGGGGGAGATATACAATTGAAGGATTTGGGAGGAACATAACTCATGGGAATGATCAATGGGATTCAAATGAAGCTATATAGGGACAATCAACCTACTAGCACTTAAAAAAAAAAAAAGGAAAGCGCACAAAAACAAAGGGGTTACCATGCCATACATCAAAAGATAGAAACCATCTAAAAGAGGGGTAGCATGCCGAAATGAGAATTTCTATGCACACTTGGAACAACTAGCGTGACTGAGAAAGGACCAATGGTCATAAAAAGGCAGAAACTATGGAAATGACAGGTATGAAAAATAGGCACCAATTGATGGCGACTATCAAAATTGAATGTCAAGAATGATTGATAGGATAATGCATTAACTGCACCAACTGGAAACATCAAGGGAATTCAATGGGAGGTATGCGGGAAGCACCAGTTCATTCAAAACACAACTTGGGTAACATCTCTGAGACGTTTCACACGATTCCTATATAATGAAAGCACACAGGAATCATAAGGGTTATTGTGAAATTGAGAAAATCATAGAGTGACCAAGTATACAGAGCAAATAAAGAGTTTTCAAGAGTTACAGAACAAACTAGCTCGACGAAGCCCAATTTAACCTCTATGGCACCACCCAATCTAGGAGTGTCGAGCCAGGCCTGCAGACGACCTCGAAGCAACCTTAGAGAACCTAAATAGTCATAGGGAAGTGAACAATAATCACCACAGCCTACGGAATTCATCAACTTGGACGAAATCCTATCACACAATATGGGACCAGGGAGTCACACACTAGTGGTAGAGGAAACCCAACAAAAAACAACAGTGGGCATGGATATTGATCTGTTGGAAGTGGGACAGAGCCAGTAGGCCAAGGATGTAGGAAATCCTTCATGCTCTGAAAACCCTGAAGCAACCCTGAGGGTTAATGGGATGGTCCCAAACCAGACAAAAGTAGTCATGCCAGAAAGGTCACAAACAACAACGTCAGATAAACAACAAGAGGGCATAGTAGAATATGTCATTGGCTAGGCAGAGACGTATATAGAGGAGAGAATAATGGAGGCTGGAACCTCAAGTCAACCACCACAGTGGAAGGGAAAGTAGTTAGTAGCAAGATCACCATGCAGGAAGGTTGCAACAACCATAGTCTTACCGCGCATTCTGGAAGGGGTTCATATTGCGGTTAACCTGTTAGGATACATGGAAAAACTATGGTACTCAGATCACAATGTGACCAACATGGAAAAGTTTCTAGAGTTTTCAAAGAAATTTTACCTAGATACCATGGGTATAGGAAATTTTGATGAACCAATCAACCAACCGAAACAATGGGCAGTCGGAATGGACAACACCGGGATTCCAATCCTTTTGGAGATCCCGCACTTTGGAAAGGGTTGTGACGTGAGCAATTGCATCAAGAAGTTGACGAAAGTTACCCATAGAGGATACCTATGGGTGGAAGATCCTATCTCGATAAACGTAGAGCTAATTGTGTATATAATCAGGCTTCCATCTTGGGGGGAGAGTCCCATGGAGTTCCTCGATCAAAAAACAAAGGCGAAGGCACTGGTCGAGGAAATGAAGAAGACGTATGGAACAGAAAGAGGGTCGCGCAGAATCATAATTAAGCACATCAGTGATGTCGCAACAAGGCTAAACACAAAGCTCGTGGTGTGCAAGTTTCTCAAGAAGTGTCGCAAGGAGGAAGTTTGTAATGTCCCCAACCATCAACTCTACTTTCGGGAAATGCTACTACATGGAACAATCTCATACATACATACATACATACATACATATACATACACACACACACACACACACACACACACACACACACACACACACACACACACACACACACACACACATATATATATATATATAGATAGATAGATAGATAGATATATAGATATATAACATGCATATTTAATGAAAATTAACCAAACGATACAGAGTAATCACAAGATTAATGCTAACATACAGAAATAATGGAATTAACAGTAATTCATAATTGCAACGGAATACATGATACATTTCAAAGACATGGATATGCATCACATATAAATTAAGTACATAATTAATACTTATTTTTTAACTAGAATAACACCACCAACTGTGTGCAGACCTTCCAAAAACCTCCCAACCTTAGACCGTGCTTCTCATCACTCTCAGCAGTAGGTCACCCCCGAGCTGGGACTAAGCTCCACCGAGAAAGGGAATCCTAGGCTACGCAAGGTCAACAGGAAGACACACAGTTTATGATGATGTATTCTCTCACACGAGCCACTTATGCCCACTTCTCACAGACTCTCATTCCCCACATGATTTTCCTACCCTAGGAGTATACACCTTCACTGTCACATCGGGCAGTCCTTCGACTGCTAAACCTCCCTTGCCTTGGGATTCATCAAAAGGTCAGACCGGAATTCTCCGAGCTCTGTGGCAGCTACAAGACCCCTTCCAGGTGTTCTCACATCCTCCACACACTCTCTCACCTAGAGAGAGTCACTCACAAGCCTGACAACCTGCTTCTTCAACCACAACCACCTCTCTCACCTGGAGAGAGTGTTGCACACAAGCATGACGACCTGCTTCTTCAACTCCATTCCAGCATAAGGAAGACAATAGTAAGGCTCAACAAGGAACAAATGATGACAACAGTTCACACTTAGCCAAGGAAATTCTTGGCCACAAAAGGCCACAGTTATAACACACACGACATATACAATTACAATATGCTCAGGTTTCACAGAAGACAACAACCCAAATGGTTAAGCACAAACTCAAATTTGCAGTGTGGATAAACTGGGTTCACAGGACACATAATAGACATGGCTCAGTCCATGGGTTTGCCACTAGTTTTCAAGGTGTGTGACAAGGAATCAACGCATAGATCGAACGCAGACTCAAACGGTTCAGACAGAGGATGCCTTGGCTTCTCAGGAAAACATCCCAGGTTGGCCTCACAGTTTTGGGTTTCAAAGCTGCGAGAGGTATGCAGAGATTAGACACAGAGGCAACATGGTTCAGACAACGGACACAATAATGGAGAATGGAACCCCATCACATCTCAATTCTTGGGTTAAATTTCATGTGCCTGGGCCGACACATGTCGCCCATGAAGCTGCATGCACTCAATCAAATATGTGTTCCCTTTTCCAGAAACTTAGGATAAAAATATACCTTTCACACCACTTTGGAATAATAATAAATTATTATTCAAGGACATAAGACCTCAAGATTAGCCCCTCTTCCAACCTTTTATTTCCCTGCCCCTTACCTATCCTTGTGGAAGCTTAGTCCCCCATCACTCTTTCTTCATGGTCGATCGGCATGCAACGATGTTTATGTTTTATTAATGATCTGCATAATTACATATACAAAAATCAGGCTCCTGGCCTTTAACACCTAGGCTCTCCAACCTAAATAACACATAATCCCACAACTTATATACACTTGGCTCACTAGCCTATAAACATGATTACAATACATAATATAACTGGGGCACATCCTCGGGGTATTACAATGCCCTCCCCTTGTTTTTGAACTGTCTTCAGTGCAAATTTTACACAACATCAACAAGATTTTCAGAATCTTCAAAAAGATGTGGGTATTCTTCCCACATAGCATCATCATGCTCCCATGTCACGTCCTCAAGACCGTACCAGGTCCACTAGACCTTTACAAGCCCTATGGATCGATTTTAGAGTTATTTTCTTTTCTAGTCCAATATGCGCATAGGATGCACTTGCAAGACACCTTCTTTCTCCACCTGAATCACATTCCAATCGATAACATGATTAGCATCAGGTATATATTTCTTAAGCAATGAAATATGAAACACATTATGTACAGTCATGGATGCAGGTAATGCAAGCATATATGCAACTGGCCCAATCCTTTCTAGGATTTCAAATGGCCCACAAAATCTGGCTGCCAACCTCAAATAGTTTCCCAGCCTCAGGGAACTTTTATTGGCTTTCACTTTCAGGAAAACATGCTGTCCCACTTTAAACTCTGTGTGGGTTCTATTTTTATCAGCATAAATTTTCTGCATGTCTTGGGCAGCCTTTAAATTATGCTTAATTTTTAGCATTTGTTCTTCCATTTCCTTGAGAAACTCTGGCCCAACCACTGCTCTATCAGCTGGATTATCCTAGCTTACTGGAGTATTTCACTTTCTGCTATAAAGTGATTCAAATGGGCTCATCTTCAATGATGCTCGATACCCATTGTTGCAGGCGAATTCTACCAAGTGTAGGTAGTCTTCCCATTTAGATGGTTTTTCCATCACATACATCCTTAGCATGTCTTCTATTACTCTGTTCACCCTCTCTGTCTATCCACCCAACTTAGGATGATAAGCAGTGCTGAAGTTCAGATTCGTTATGAATCCTTTGAAAAACCCCTTCTAGAACTTTGAGGTAAATTTCGGGTCCTTGTCAAACACAATTGTCTTGGGAATACCGTGCAATCATGTTATTTCCCTCATAAAAATATTAGCAACGTTAGTTGTCTTGTGAGCAGTATTCAATCGAATAAAATGGGCAGCTTTCGTAAGCTTTTCCACCGCAACCATGATTGAATCATGGTTCTTGTCTATTCTTGGAAATCCTGTGATGCAATCCATTGTCACTACCTCCCACTTCCACTCAATAATGGGTAAAGGTTGCAACAACCCTGTTGGATACCTGTGCTTAGATTTAACCTTATGGCACTCCATACATCTGGCGATGTATTATGCAATCTCTTTCTTCATACATGGACAAAAGTAATGGCTCTTGATTGTTGTCACAGTTTTTTGATATCCAAGGTGCCCAACATAAGGCACATTATGCATTTCATTCAAAATCATAAGTTTCAAGTATTGGACATTAGGTACATCAATTTTGTTCTTGTACACAAGTGTTCCATCGGTTTCCAATTTATAATTTTCCACTTTCTGTGGCATCTTACCTTGTTGTATCTTTGCTACCAAATCCTTGTACTACAAATTTGCATTTGTAGCCTCCAAAATTCTACCTTTAATATTGGTTCGGTACATGCTAATGGCTGTAGCATCCAATTCATGCACTCTCATACTGAGTGCATCAGCCACTTTATTTTCCTTTCCTTTGATATGCTTGATATCAAAGTCATACTAAAAAAGAAACTCCAACCACCTACTCTGCCTAGCATTCAAGGTTGGTTGTTCAAACAAATACTTCAAACTTTTATGGTCTGTCCTCAGTTTGAACCTCCTTCCCATGAGGTAGTGCCTCCATTTCGTTAGAGTGTATACTATTACGGCCAACTCCAAATCATGAGTTGCATAGTTCCTTTCGTGCTCTTTCAAATTTATGGATTCATAACAAATTACAAATCCATTCTGACTGAGGAATCCTCCCAGTCCTTCTTTGCATGCATCTGTGCACACTACAAAGTCTTCATTCGGCTCTGCAATCCTCAAGATTGGATCACTGGTTAACAATTACTTCAATCGTTGGAAGCTTCTCTCACATTCCTCTTTCCACTGAAATTTCTTCTCCTCCCTTTGCAATGAATTTATAGGGTGAGCTATCCATGAGAACCCTATGATAAACTTTTTCTAATAACCATCTATACCCATAAAGGATCTGAATTTCATCATGTTCTTTGGCGCTGACCATTCTCTGATGGCCTCAATATTTTCAGGATCTACAACTATCCCATCCTTTGAAATAATATGCCCCAAGTTATGGATTTGCTCCTGATAAAACAAGCACTTGCTCAACTTGGCATACAGTTGGTGCTCTCTTAGCACCTGCAACACGATCTTCAGATGTTTTTCATGCTCTTCCTCTGACTTGGAATACACTGGAATTTCATCTAGGAAGACTATGGAAAACTTGTCTAGATAGTCCCTGAATACACCATTCATCAGACACATAAAAACAGTGGGTGTGTTCGACAGCCCAAACAGTACCACTGTGAACTTGTAATGACCATATATTGTTCTAAAGGCCATCTTGTTGATATCTTAATCCTTTATTCTTACCTGGTGATATCCTGATTTAAGATCTATCTTAGAAAATATATTTGCATCCTTCAACTGATCTAAGAGGTCATCAATCCTCAGTAGAGGATACTTGTTCTTTACAATCACTTTGTTCAATTGTCTGAAATCGATACATAATCTCAATGTCCCATCCTTATTCTTCATGAACAGGACCAGGGCACCCCAAGGTGACACACTTGGGCATATACACCCCTTCTTTAGAAGCTCTTCAAACTGCAATTGCAGTTCTTTCAGCTCTGGTGTACTCATTCTGTAAGGAGATTTCAACATTGGAGCTGCTCCAGGAATCAAGTTTACAGAGAAGTCAATATCTCTTTTCAGAGGTAGTCCGGGTACCTCCTAAAATATATCCTCAAAATCCTTTAGTACCTTATGGTCTTTGATATTTGACACCTTATCCTCAGGTGCTTCCTCAAAGTGGGCTACAAATAATTGACAACCTTTCCTGAAGCACTTGTTCAGCTGCATTGTTGAGATTTCTATGACAACAACAACTCTAGGAATTCCTTGGACTGTTTTCTGATTCCCTTCCTCATTCAGGCAAGTGAATGCCTTATTATGACAATTCAAGATGGCATGGTGCTGGTCCAACCAGTCCATCCCAATTATACAGTCATAAGAACCTAAAGGCAGAATGTTCAATTCATCCTTTGTGCTTAGTCCATTCATGTCCACGGGACATGACTTAACTAACTCAGTGAATTTCCTCTTGGTCCCTATTGCCAGCTGCACTAACCAAGACTTTTCATGTTTGCTTCTCGACAATTGCAAACTTTCCAACACTCTATGATCTATATAACTATGGCTAGCCCCTGAATCAATTAACATAGTAAATGGTTGGTTGTTAATCATACCTTCCACTTCAATCATGTGTGATTTATATTCTTCTTGATTGTTGTCTAGGGCTGCATAGATCCTGGGTATTCTACTGTCCATGTCCTCCACTGTTTTAGCCTGTTGAACATTGTGGACAACTCTCACTTTGTCATTTTTGTGGGGGAAATCTCTGTACCTATGGTTTCCTTTACAACCCCAACATTACATAGGTGGTGGTCTTGGAATTTTCCCACCCACTTCAGCCTTCCTTGGCTCTCTAAAAGATGGTTGTCCTTAAGGATTATTTCTTAAAAAGGGTGGCTTAGTTCCCTTCTTCCTCTGATCCATCTTGAATTTCTTCTTGTCTTCCCAATCCTTCTAGAAAGTAGGCTTCTCTCTTTGTTGCTCATATAATCATTTCACTCTTCTTATAGTTTCTTCCATAGTCTTAGGGTCATCATAATAAATCTTGTCCCCAATAGAAGGTGGAATTCCACTCAGATACCTTTGAATCTTGACAGTCTCATCCTTGATTAACAAAACATACTTCAGTAATTTCAAAAACCTCCATTCATACTCATCAATGGTCATGCTACCGAGCTTGACTTCAAAGAAATCTTTCATATTTCTGTCATAATATCTTTTAGTCAAGTATTTATTCTTGAAATATCTCTTGAATTATTTCCAAGTAATATCTTTCTCTCTAATGTGTTTCACCTGCATAAGTTGATTGATCCAGATTATTTTCAGCACGAAATGAGAGTGGAGATATAATAAATAAATGCACAGAGATATCACAAATATTCAATAATATAACATAAATTTATCAAATATGCAACCATAAACACAAATATACAGTAATACCTGATTTCTATTAATGAAAGAAATGTACAGAGACTATAAAAATACAGAGTGAAAGACTCGCTAGAATGGTGGCGACTTATCTCTGAGAAGATATGTGACAGTTGCACTCATTTGCAAGAGGATGATTACAATGAGGCTCTGGAGGCCTTTTTACAATAAACCAAAATTCCAAAAACCCTATACATCCAAAAACCTAACCCTAGAAGATGAAGCGCCAAAAGTCATGTGGGCCTCGTTTGGGTAAGTTGGTACATCAACTTCCCAAGGTCGTATCTTTTGCATACGATCTTCATTTTAGGTGTATGATAGCTCGTTGGAAAGGTATCATTGAGGAGATTCATTTTGGGGGATCAATCATGCCTTCATCTATCATTGAGAATCTCTATCCTGAAAAAAAAATTCATTTTGTCCCTCAAAATGGCCCCGAGAAGTTAAAACTACTAAAAATAGTAAATTGCCAAAATTGCCAGAAAACTATTTTGAGCCAGTTGGAAAAGGTGGGTGGCCACCGATATCCACCTGAATCACTGATCCCACCACATGGATGCTTTTCCTTTCAGTTGATACATCACAATTCTAACTTCTAAATGAGAGGAATAATTCTGCAGTTGGAAATATTTCCTCATGCCAAGCAACCATGTATCGACATCTTCCTCCTTCTTATGTTAACATAGTTACAAACTTAATGAGAACTCTACAAAGTTCTCGTTTTTTGGGGGGTCAAGTTTTTTACCCCGTTTTTAAAAATGGTGCTACCAATAGCACCCCTCTCCCTTTTTAGGTGGTTATTTGATATTTTAAATTTTCTAATACATAACGTTTCCACTTTTTTGTTTTTAAATGCTTGTTTTTTCATTTATTTTCAAATTGTTTAAATTTTTTATTTTTTATTTTTTTCTCAACAGTGTTTTTTCATCTATTTTCAAACTTTTCTGTTTTTTTTTTATTCAATGGTGTTTTTAATCGTATTCCCATGCTCAATCCAATGTTAAAAATGTAGAACACCATTTATTTATTTTAAATTAAGATTTTTTATGTAATTTTGTGTCCTTGATTAAATTATGGTTCCATACTTTTAAAATATAGTGGAAAATATAATTTTTAACACATTGTTTTACCTTCAGTTTTTTTGGATCAATTGAAAACTAAACAAAATAAGAAAGCAAAAATAATTAAGTTGGTAACTATGTTTGTTCTCCATCAAACATAGGAGGCTTAATCTTGTTCATTTCTCCCTTCAGTTCATCCACTCCATATCTCCTTTTATTTTTGGTAGGAGATGGGCTTGAACTACTGTGTGCCCTCCTCTTGGAGTGACCTTGGGAGTGAGGATGGTGTCTACCAACACTCCTTGATCTTCTTCCCTCAAAAGTCTGGTGACTCCCTGTTCTGCTCAAGTCTCTCTCCTTGTCCAACTTCTTTTCTATTCTCTCCAGTCTCTTCATCAACTTTAAGTTGAATTCTCCCTTTTGTTCCTTAGCTTTCATGATCTTTCTGCTATCTGCTTGGTGAGTTTGGGCATCTTTCTACAATCTTTCAATGATTTCCATCATATGCCCTTCCTTATCTATCTCTTCTCCATTTCCATTGGAGTTCAACCCTTCAACTCCCAAATGAACATCCATCCCTTTTATTTCATTCTCTAAACTGGAAGAAATCCATGCCTCTTCCATTTCTTTGGGCTCAGTGGCAACTCTAATCGGTTATGGCACTCGTTAAACTTCTGAAAACACAATGTGTAGACAACTGGAATTTTCAAGTTATAATTCCTTAACAAATCCATAGAATTCATAAACAAATTTGATTCAATAAAACGTTCAGTTTTCATTCTCTGTGATTCTCGTTCAATAAAGAATCCCCACATATTTATTCTTTCATAGCTCTGCTCTGCTAATGTTTCGGGCACTAGTCCCTTTCTCTCAGTTCCAAACCCACACGACCATGGGTTGTGACCAAGCGCTAGATCAATAAGTGCTTACTCAGCCTTGGGCCTTCAGCTTCGGAAGATTTTCAAAGAACAAAACAACGATCTCTCGGAGTTTTGAGTTACCGAACTTGTGAAATAGTGTGGATCAATAGTCCACGTCTACCCAACATCCAATGACTGAAACACACTATGGAACTTCATGCGTTTGAGTTTCGGGAGTTCAGGACTTCAGAAGTTTAGAGCTTCAGAACTTCGAAAGTTCTCACACTTGGTTCCTTTCTATCATTCGAATTCTGAAATTTTGAACCTCGGGTCCAAATGGTACAGATGTCATCAACTCAGGTGGTGGCACGTGGCATGTCTAGGAAGGTCCATGACACCTTTGGCGACGTCATCCGACCCCACCATGCCTACTCTCTCTTCAGAAATTCAGACTTTGGAAGTTCTCCCCTCAACATACTTTGATTCTCCTGAAATCCGAAATCACGATCTGCTCCTTTGCTTGATCCATTAGTCAAGCTCTTTTCCTACAATCTATAGTGTAGATATCCTTCGGGACTTTAGTTTTCGGCCTTTCTCATACCTTTCCATCAATATTTCTCCGACGTCGTGAAGTCCAAAGGGCTTCCCAAGTTAACCCTCCTATGCTTTCTCCAGATATGACAGTCGTAAAGGTTTTTCCTTTCCTTCTGAATAGATCCTACGACTCCCACACCCCAAGTGTTGATATCTCTCTCTCCATGGTCAAATACCATGCCGATTGTGGTTTTATTCTACTGCTACTCCTCTTGAGATTTGTAACACGTCCAAGTAACCCCTTGGCACTCAGAAAGATTCTAAGATTCGAAATTGGTTCCTCTTAACAAAATTTCTACTTGAAACCTTGGGTCAAAGCTTGAGTTTTGTCCATTTCGAAAACAACTCCTTCCAAACTCTCGCTTCAACTTCCACTGGCATGGCACATTCAGGATCATCGTTGAAACCTTGCCTCTGATACCATATTGTAACGTCCTCGACCATCAAATCCACTATCGGGCAACGCTACTACACGAAACAATCTCATATATATATATATATGAGATTGTTTCGTGTAGTAGCGTTGGCCGATAGTGGATTTGATGGTCGAGGACGTTACAATATATATATAACATGCATATTTAATGAAAATTAACCAAAAAATACAGAGTAATCATAGGATTACTGCTAACATACATAAATGATGGAATTAACAGTAATTCATAATTGCAACGGAATACATGATACATTTCAAAGACACAGACATGCATCACATATAAATTAAGTACATAATTAATATGTATCTTTTAACTGGAATAACACCACCAACTGCGTGCAGACCTTCCATGAACCTCCAAGCCTTAGACTGCGCTGCTCATCACTCTCAGTAGTAGCTCACCCTTGAGCTGGGACTAAGCTCCACTAGGCAAGTTAATCCTAGGCTAGGAAAGGTCAACAGGAAGACATACAGTTTATGAGGATGGATTCTCTCCCAAGAGCCACTTATGACCACTAATCATAGACTCTCATTCCCCACATGGTTGTCCCACCCCAATATTATACACCTTCAATGCCACACCAAAAATTCGTTCGGCTTCTAAACCTCCCTTGCCTTGGGCTTCAAAAACAGGATGGACTAGAATTATCTGAGCTCCGTGGAAGCTACAGAACCCCTTCTAGGAGTTCTCACTTCCTCTGGACACTCTCTGACCTAGAGAGAGTCGCTCACAGGCCTGAAAACCTACTTCTTCAACCAAAACCACCTCTCTCACCTAGAGAGAGTCTTTCACACAGGCCTGACAACCTGATTCTTTAGCTTCATTCCAACACAAGGAGGACAACAGTAAGGCTCAACAAGGAATATATGATGGCAACAGTTCACACTCGGCCAAGGGAATGTGTGGCCACAACAACCCACAGTTATAACACACATGACATAGACAATTACGGTATGCTCAGGTTTCACAGACGACAACAACCCAAACGGTTAAGAACGAACTTGCATTTGTAGTGTGGATAAACTGGGTTCACAAGACACACAGGAGACACGTCTTAGTCCACAGGTTTGTCACTGGTTTTCAGGGTGTGTGACAAGGAATCAATGTAAAGATCAAACACAGGCATAAACGGTTCAGACATAGGATGCCTCGGCTTCTCAGGAAAACATCCCAGGTTGGCCTCCTAGTTTCGGGTTTCAGAGCTGCGTGAGATATGCAGAGATCAGACTCATAGGAAAAATGGTTCAGACAACAGATGCAAGAATGGAGAACGAAGCCCCATCATAGCTCAATTCTTGGGTTAAATTTCATGTGCCTGAGCCAACACATGTCTCCCATGAAGTTACATGCACTCCATCAAGTATGCGTTCCCTTTTCTAGGAACTTAGGATAAAAATATACTTTTCACACCACTTTGGAATAATAATAAATTATTATTCAAGGACTTAAGCCCTCAATCTTAGACCCTCTTCCAACCTTTCAACCCCCTCTCCCTTACCTAGCCTTGTGGAATATTAGTCCCCCATCACTCTTTCTTCATGGTCGGTCAATACGCAGTGATGTTTATATTTTATTAATGATTTGCATAATTACATATACAAAAATCAGGCTCCTGGCCATTAACACCTAGGCTCTTCGACCTAAATAACACATAAGCCCACAACTTATATACACTTGGCTCACCAGCCTATAAACATTATTACAATACATAATATAATTGGGGAACTTCCTTGGGGTATTACAAAGTACATGTCAAGGTCCTCACAGCTGGAGCACAGTGTTTGGAGAGCACTATACTTAGCTGGGGGGCGTACTTATTGAATATGTTCCTTGAAGACTGTAAGGATGCACAGGACTTGGGGATAGAATTTCACTACTCTTGTCTACTCATCATGATCGCCTTGGTCGGATGGAGGGAGCCTAAGTATTCATACTTTTGCGAGTGATCCATTCGATGTCACGCAATGCAATACCTATCATTGGGGAGCACTTCAAACCCCAAAAAGAAAAGTGAAAACGCAAGCATGTTTGCAGGATATTACAACGACCTGCAGGAAATCATTTCCAACACTTTGTGGGTTACGTCAGAAGTGGTCACGCAATATCAGGACATAGCCAACTTTAAAGTGACCAGGCATGTAGTATGGATCCAAGCACAAAAGGATCCCGAGAAGGAATGGCTACAACTGAGGTACTGCATCAAGGAAGAGGACGTAGAAATGGCCATCAAGGATTAGCAAGATGACTGGAGAGTTCCAGTCCTAAGTCAAGATATGTCCACGGATAAGGAGGTTGATGCAGGGAAAGAACAAACACCTGCATGAGACAAAAAAAACCCAAGAATCAAAATCTAGGGTTGAAGTTGGTGCAACAAAATAAAGGGGGTGTGACAAAGAAAGGTACCCAGGAGGGGAAGAAGAACAACACCCAAGCACTGCAGGAACAGGAAAAAGAGACTGATACAACATAGGGAGCCACATCACGTGCTACTCAACAAGAACAAGGCCAAACCAAGAGGTCAATCGTACACACTGTGGGTACACGCAAGAAATATAAGGCACACAAACCTCCACTCAAATATACAATCACTAAGGACGATGCAGATTTCATGGCCCAAATGGTCCAAGACCGAACAATGGAGGATTTTGACGAAGCCAAATTCCAAAGGGATAGGATTCAGGATGATCTAGTCGACATGAGGAAACTCCTAGAGAAGATTAGAGAAATGCAAAGGGAGGTCAGAGGAATAGATTCAGTCCTCGTAGAATCATAGATAGGAACCAACATTGGGTCGAGTGAGTAGGATATGATCCAGACGATAACACAGACAATCTCGACTTTTCATGTTACACCCATCATGTTGCGCATGGATGAAATTGTAGGCTAGACACCATTGAAATATTTGGCACAAATATTGTTGGTAATGGGACATATACCAACCAAGGCACTATATAAACTACAAGTCAGTGTCGTGCAAGAGGTAGAGTTGTGTGCACGCACAGACGCAACAAAATTGTATTAGAAGAAGGAAAACATAGAAGATTTGGAGTTGGTGCTTGAGAAGGTCAAGCTCGAGACCAAGGACAAGAAATATCCCATGGATAGGCTCAAGTAGGGGTTGGTTGTAGCCTATGACAAAATCCCAAAGAGCACACAAACAACAGAGCCCACGATAATGCAAAAAATTGATCAGATTGTGCAAACAATCGATCAATACAAGAAAGAATTTGAAAACCTCTAAGAACAACTCATCCCTACCACTCCTTTGGAGGTGAAGGATCAAAGGAAGTAGGAAAAAGTAGGGCAGATGGAGGAAATAGAACAACAAGTCAACGCAGTTGTTGACTTGTTTGATAAAGAAAAAGAACTATGGACAAATATGGAGGAGGATCAACAGGTCCAACAATGGGATCGGGAAGAGGATAAGATAAGTGTAACTATCCAAGACGTCAAGCAGAGGCAAAAGATGATGCAGATTACTAAGCGCCTCAAAGGAGTTCAAGATATGAAGAAGTTGCAAGAATAACTCATAGCCACGTAGACACAGAGGAAGGATTGACAAGCTCAAATGGAACCGCTTCAAGAGCTATAAGCAAAGGTCATTGCACATGCAGAAGAGGCAAAGAATAACATGGCACAAAGTAAGGTAAAGTGCATAGATATTATCAATGAGGAGATTATAGAGCAAGTACTCGATGCACTCAGATAAAAGACTATGCAGGCTCAAACACAAGCAAGGGAACAAATAGTTAAGTTCCATACTCTCACAAGAGTTTCTAAAGAAGCACACAAAGTTTAGGTGGCTCAGGACGAGCTACATGTCAGTGTTGGGGGACTGTTGGATGTAGACCTAGTCAGGAGAAAAGGATATTTTTGGGAAGAGAAGCATAAAGGGAGGAAAGGAAAGTTGGAAGGAAAAACATCACATGTAAGGGAAGAAGGTGAGGCATGCATGTAAGGAAGACCTAACGACGCTAGCATTAGGGTTTTTATAATGTCTTGTAATGGATGATGAGCCAATAATATAAATAGGTAGTACTTAGATGGAGGACAAGCGGACCAAGGAAGAACAGAGAACAAGAAAGAGAGAATGGATGGTAGAGAGTTGTAAGAACTATACTAATCAGTAAGTTGGTGAGATAGGGGGGCAGTGAGTAACTTGATCTCAAGGGTTAGATCACAGCCTGACCAGCCTGGTGCGATCTAGTCAGCCTCACAAGGATCGAGGAGCCTGTTGAAGAGAGGAATACCTAAGATTGTAAACACACATGACATGACATATTACTGAACCATAATAAAGAGCCTGAGAGCCAAATATTTGTGGACACATCCCAATAGGGGGTGAACCATGGTAACACCTAGGTTATGTGAATGAATGTGTGTGTTTTTATTGTTGTTAAGTTATGAATGTCAGATAAATTAAGTAACTATTTTGATCTGGTATTTCACATGCATGAATCGAATGTCTAATATAATATGATGTTAGACTGAATAAATAAAGGTTACAAGACACAACTGCATATCTCCACTCATTCCCAAGTTGCAAACACTTGAGTATTGCATCCACCCATAGAGTTATCTCGGGTGAGATTGCGCAGTACACTCTGTGTGCTACGTTGCCTTCTAGTCTACTAGAGGGGCCGATATTTTTAGAGGGATTTTGTTGGGAGCTTATCAAATATGAACAGGGGTCAATCTATGTTAGTAAGGTAGGATCAAAATAACCAATAAAGAATCCTAACTAGAAGAGTAGAGACATAAAATACAACACATATCCTCCTTTCTGATATGTTCTTTTCTCCTTCTGTGGGTGAAGTAGGAGATTTATGAATTGTTGTTTGTTTTCCTTGTATGTTTGGACTACTCTTCCTAGCTTAGGACCTTGTCAGAGGTGATGTGGGTTTGGCTGCAACTGTAGTCTCAGTACCTTTCTTGATCTTCCTTCAAAATTCTAACCTTGTACAATGTCTACTGTAAATAGATATTTAGAAAAGAATAGAAAATATACAATGGCAAATACAAACATTACACGGAGATTTTTCCCCTGGAAACCCAAACCGGGAAAACCAACATATATTATATTCATTCATTGTGTTACATTGTTTACAATAAAATATACACATAGGATCCAGTGGTATCCAAAACCCTAACCCAATGACCTGGATTAGTCCAAAACCCTAATTCCTTAACCATAAATAGAAAACCATCGGCAAGAACCATGTGCCAAAAAAAACCACCTAAATACATGACACGTTTCCTGAGGTAGGTGTCACGCTTCCCGAGGAAGAATTTTTTTTTACAGGGTTACATAGTCAAAAATCTAAGACAACAATGCCCATGGATCCTCTACACGAAGAGAAATTCTCAGTGCTCATAGATTTTGTTAATGAGTCTGCAACATTCTTCAAAGTGTCCACCTTCATCGTTGATACTTTCTTTTCTTCAATCATGTCTCTCACAAAGTGATATTGAACATCAATGTGCTTTGTCTTTGAATGATAAGCAAGGTTCTTCACCAGAAAAATTACACTCTGACTATCACACTCTATCCTTACATCTTGTTGTACCAACCCAATACCTGAACATAATCTTTGTAACCATATTGCTTCCTTACTTGCATGAGTGGCTGTCATGTATTCAGATTCAGTAGTTGAAAGTGCCACTATAGCCTGTCTTTTTCTCATCCAACTTATTGTTCCTCCAAACAAGTTAAACACATACCCACTTGTAGATCTCCTATGATCCAAATCTCCAGCCCAGTCTGCATCCACAAAGACATGTATATCGACCACTTTGTCCAATCCCAGTCTTCCTTCGTAGCACAATCCATAGCTAGCAGTGCCATGCAAATACTTGAAAACCCTTTTTACTATTGTCCAATGCTCCTTCCCTGGTTTTGACATATACCTGCTCAAAAATCCCACTGCATATGCAATGTTCGGTCTAGTACAGATCATTGCATACATCAAACTGCCAACTACACTTGCATATGGAACATGGGACATGTCCTCCTCTTCTTCATGTGTCTTGGGACACTGATCCAAAGATAACTTTACACCAACAGTTATAGGAACCTTGATCGGTTTACATTCCTACATATTAAATCTCTACAATATTGTCTCGACATATTTTCTCTGATTTAACCAGAGTGTCCTCTTTTTTCGATCTCTTTTAATTTCCATTCCCAAAATGAAATTTGAAGCACCAAGATCCTTCATGTCGAATTTAGAGGACAACTGAGTTTTCACATCCTAGATAATCTCCTTATTGTTTCCTATCAGCAACATGTCATCCACATATAAGACCAAATAAATCAAATGATCACCAATTAATTTAGAATACACACAGTGATCCTCTTTGCTTCTTGTGAAGCCAAGTCCCATCATATAAGTATCAATTTTTTTATACCACATCCTTGGTGATTGTTTTAAACCATATAGGGACTTTTTCTCTTGCATATCATCTCCTTCTTTCCTTTCACATCATAACCTTTTGGTTGCTTCATAAAGATTTCTTCTTCCAGAACCCAATGTAGGAATGTTGTCTTCACATCCATCTGTTCTACTTCAAAATCAAATGCAGTAGAAACAGATAACAAAAATCTTATAAAGGTTAACTTGGCAACAGGAGAAAAAATCTCACCAAAATCAATTCCATCAACCTGGGAATAACCCTTTTCTACTAACCGAGCTTTGTATTTCTCCACTTTTCCTTCTGCATTTAACTTCTTTTTAAATACCCATTTGCTACCAATCGGCTTTCTTCCAGTTGGAAACTCCACTAGATCCCAAGCCTCATTCTTATCCAAAGATGCCATTTCTTCTTCCATGTCCCTTTTCTAGATATTTCCATCCTCTAAATCCACTACGTCCTTGACAGCTCTAGGATCATCATCAGTAATAAACAAAGAAAAAATTGAACGAAAATCAGATGGATTATACCTTTCTGGTAGCCTTCTTTCTCTATCTGATCTCGTCAATACTGGAGTATGAGGATCTTCTTCTTCTGATTCATGTTCTTCTGTAGAGTCTGCTTCATCATCCTTTAAATCAAACTCTATCTTCTCTGGTTCTTCCTTACTTAGTAGGACTTCCTGTTTAACAACATCCTTCATTTCT
>ML792855.1:321633-353267 GCA_009831015.1 Picea engelmannii | reverse complement strand
TCCTACAAGTTCCCTTTTCAAAAATTGTTTTTACCCTTGCATCTTCCATTTTTCTTACAAAAATCAAATTTCTGGCCATACCTGGGTGTAGAACACCAGGTAGTGTTCTAATCCTTCCATCTATGAGTCTCAACTTGACCCTTCCTCTTCCTATGATTCTGGTTGTCGAATCATTACCTAAGAAAACATTACCTCCATCATACTTTTCATATTCATAGAACCACTCCATGTGGGGAGTCATATGAAAGGATGCACCAGAGTCAATCAACCATGCCTCATGATCTACATGTGTGCTTGAAGAGGCCAAGTACATATCCCCTCCTTCTTCCTTGTAGGTCTTTTCTTTTGTATAAGAATATTCTTTAGATCCCTTCTTTTTCTCAACTTTGGATCTACACTACTTCTTGTAGTGCCCTTCTTTTCCACATTTCCAACATACCCTTACAAACTTTCCAAGAGATTTAGATCTACCCTTAGACTTAGATCTCCCACTTGAGAAATTATATCTATTTCTTTCCTGGGAACGTCCTCTTGCAAATAATGTGTCTGTGCTATGTCCTTCCATATTCTTTCGTCTCATCTCCTCTGACAACAAGGATGAGACCACTTCTTCAAACTTCAAAGAAGTTGTATTACTACCTATGGCCACAACCAAACTATCTCACGAGTCTGGTAAAGAACACAACAAACTAATACATTTATCTTCATCTCTAATTTTAATCTCAACAGATACTAACTGACTTACCATAGTATTGAAGGTGTTCAAATGCTCTGCCACCGAGTCTCCATCTCTCATCCTCAAGTTATACAGCTTCTTTCTCAGGACTAGTTTATTTACCAGGGACTTAGACTGATACAACTTCCCCAACTTTTCCCATAAATCCTTGGTTGTAGCTTCCTCTGACACATTTAGTAATACTGAATCGGAGAGACATAGTTGAATTGTGCTCTTTTCCTTCCGATCCATCTTTTTCCAGTCATCTGCAGAAGTTCTTGTAGGTGCAGTACTTGGATCTACCGTGATCCACTGATCTCTGTCCACCAAAAGATCTTCCATCTTGAGCTTCCATAGCTCAAATATTTTCCCATTAAACTTCTCAATCTCCATCTTCGAATTTCTTTCCATTTCTTTTCACCTGAAAAATAATACCGTAGATCTCCCACTGTAACAAGGCTTATCACAGTCCCAAGCCAAACCCTTGACCACAAAGGCATCCCCCTTAAGCCAATAAAGCTTTGATACCAAATGAAAATTATAACCTTGTACAATGTCTACTGTAAACAGATATTCAGAAAAGAATAGAAAAAATACAATGGCAAATACAAACATTACACAGAGATTTCCCCCCTGGAAACCCAAATAGGAAAAACTAATATATATTATATTCATTCATTGTGTTACATTATTTACAATACAATATACATATAGGAGCCAGCGGCATCCAAAACCCTAACCCAATGACCTGGATTAGTCTAAAACCCTAATTCCTTAATCAAAAATAGAAAAGCATCGGCAAAAACCATGTGTCGAAAAAAACCACCTAAATACATGACACGTTTCTCGAGGTAGGTGTCACATTTCTCGAGGCAGAAAAAAAATTTGGGGGCGCTACCCCTGCACCCCCCGAGGGGGCACCTAGAGGCCCTCCCTCTAACCCCCCTGCACGCCCAATGCATACTACTCATGCAAAGAATATAACACATACCCAACATTCCTTCCCTTTGGCATTTCTTGCATTGGACTTTATTTTCTCTGTGGTGTTTGTGCTTCAAGAGTCTTCTCTGTTAGTTTCCTTTTCAATTCCATGTTCTCCTTATATAATTGGGCTATAACATGTTGATCTTTCTTGAGTTGTTTTTGCATCTCTTTGACATCTGAATCTTTCTCCCTTGGTTTCACTTGCTCCTCATCAATATCCTAGGCTGCAAATTCAACAAACTCTGTCTAAACTATGGGTATGGGAAACCTCCTAGCAGATGACCTCGTGAGTGGTTTACTAAGAGCCTGTGTCTCCTTGGGTTCATCAATGAATTGTAGTTTTCTTCTTTTCTTCAAGACTAGATGACTGGGTAATGGATTCTCAATCTCTTTTCCTTTTCCCCTTTCAGCAACACCTCCTCCTTTCACCCTTGAACTATTAGATGTTGATTTCTCAATAGACATGGCGGTGTCTCCTTAAGGATCCAGGGAAATGTTTGTTGAGGTCAAGAAGGAATCCCAATCCTCGTTTATCTTTCTAATCTCTTCAACCACCAACAGATTCACCAAGGAAAACTGGAACATGCTAATTTTTAGTTGGTCAGCCCTGGCTTGGACTCTGTCTTCCATTTTCCCCAGGATTCTATATAGGTAGAAGGGTAATTTTAGGGAGCTTTTCCCTGTAAATGTATAAGGAGCCTTATGTGGTATTGATATACCCTGTCAAACCTACCCTCACAAGTAAAGTATTTCTAAATTACCCTCAAAATGTTCTCATAAGGTTCCAAAACATATTCCTTGGGGATGGTGGCACCAATCTTATGATTTTTGTATTTAGGTTTGAGAAAATCAATATAAAATGAAGGATCTAAGGGAACACATTTAAACCACTTCTCTCCCTATGTAAGGATTTCTATAGAAGCTGATATGGTTTCTTATTATACTGGAAAAGTGACCCCTATAATGGTTGTGTTGACACCATTAAAGTTCAGAGAAAATTGCTTGGTCAGATGCACACTATACCCCTTAAAATTTTCATAGAATCTCATACATCCAGCTTGTTCAAAGGAAACCCCATATGTAGGGTCTGAGTTCACCAAATTCATCCCTTGGGGTTCATATATAAAAACTTTTCCTCCCTTGTATTTCTTATTTCCTTGTGAAGTCATGGTTCAGTGATGTCTTCCTTGCAAAAGTAATTGCTCAAAGCAGAAAAACCTTCACACTCAGCATGCAATCTTGCGTAACAAACTAGGATGGATAAGTCTTGTATTGAGTGAATAAAACTTGGTTGAAAAGAGAATTCCTTTAGAGGATAAACCTGCAATGGGCTCCAAGAAGGGATCTTAGACAGTGATTGAAATGAATAAAGACTATGCAACAAAAACCAGAGTGGCAGGCTTGCAAAGCAAATGGTGGCACATAGGGTTTGTGTAGCGACCAGAAACACACAACATTTGCGTAGTGAATGGAGTTTGCATAGCAGAGAGCTTTGGAGCTTGTTGAAGAAGCTATGGTCTATTCATAGTTCTTGGAGGAAATGGAGAAAGACAAAAAGGTGGCCAATATACATGCTTGAATGGATAAGGGATGAAATTTGAAATGAAAAGCAGTTATCCAAGGTGACAAGACGTTTCAAGGTAAGTTAACGAAATTGTGCAACAAACTTGCACAGCAGGTACACTTTAACCCAACTTATTGCTAGACCCCTTACTAACATTCATTTTACCTTTATTTGATCAATGAATTTATGAAAAACAAACTTGCTACGACTCATTTAGGAATGCCTTGGTCTTCACAAGACCAGGGCATGACTTTGAAAACTTTGGACAAACCTCTAACTCTAGCTATGAAAATCATGGTGCTAACAATTAGTTTATTTAAAACAATTTTTTTTGTATTATTATTGTGGTAACTTTTGTCCTAAAAGTACGAATTGAGTAAACTTCAAATAACCCTTATTAGTCCCTGCCTCAATAGAGACTATAGCATCCCATTTATAGTTGACTTTCTATTAGTTAACTCTTTGACTTTTAATATTTTGTTCATTTCCAAAGTTTAACATAAGAAAATATTAATATTACACATTATATCATTTAATATATATCAAAACAATTATATTTCTATGTTTTTATTGGACATAAACTTTGAAGTGTTATTTCCACTATGATGACTTGCATTAACACTTCAATGTCAAAATTGAAGTCAGAGAATAAAGGGAATAAATGATCTGAAGTCAAGGAATAAATTCTTGTCCGTCACAATTTATGAAATGCACCTCCTTAAGCAAGTTCTGTTGCCAAATGAAAACCATTGCATTGAAATGAGATCTAAAATAGCGATCTTCTCTTTCTCTGCACGTAGACACATGGAAAATGCAGCAGACACATGTCAAGTACATGACCTTCACATGAGTCCACTCCCATATATTAACCAAGTGGTATATAACTTTTATGCATTTCATAATTTTCTCTATGGATTCGAGTTATTATCCACAACAATTCAATACCCAAGGTATTAGTCGAGCCCAACCTCGATCATCCCACAAGTGGCGGCATCCATTTGAGTCTTGGGCTCTGTCCCCCAAATGCCTGCATCCATCCAAGTCTTCAACTTTGTCTAAACCCATTGAATGTCCCACAGTCATGTTGATCCAAATTTTAGGTGTTATATGATCGAAATACAGATGCAAAAGTCATAAAGCTATAAAGCTAATAGATTTTCCATGTAGATGCCCACCTCCTCATTAATTAATTGGGATAACAAGTTGCCCGTATGGGTTAAAGAGAGTCCCAACTCTCCATTATTTTATTGGGTTTTATTTACCACTACTTAGTTAGTTCGGTAGTTAGATATATTATTATAATAATAAAGACTCATTTAATGAGCTCTTTACATTACAGTATTGTGTTTTATTTTCCACTGCTTAGTTAGTTGAGTAGTTAGATCTATTATACTAATAATAGAGATTAATTTAATGATATTTTTTTTCTTTGTCCAATGGGCCATTTTGTAATGATATATAAAGGCCTAGCAAGCCTTCACATAATATCAAGTTACTCACTTTGGATTCTCTCATATTTTCTATTGTTCATTGTGAGATCAATTAGCTCTGAGTGATTTACTAGTAATTAGTTTTAGAGGTGAGGCTCCTCTTTGAGCCTCACCTCCCGAGTACTTCATTTACATGTTTTTTTCCATGCTTATTTTCATGCAATATTGGCATGTCTAAGCTCCTCCTCTCGTGGCATTCAATCAATCCAGATCTCAGCCCCTGAGATCTGAATCGGTGATATCAAAGTAGACTTCTCTTGATCATTTTCTAGTGCATGTCTCCAACGAGGTCTGAGTATAGCAAGTTGGGTCTTGATCTTGTCTCTCTTTAATAAAATTGCTCTCGCATGCCCAATAAAACCTCCATGTCGAAAGGAAAAAAAATGACGGAGCAAAAGATTATATTCATTTGTTGCTTGAGAAAGCTCTCACATGACAGACGGATGAAATGATGGAGAATTTTTCACACATCCTTTAACGCCTTTCGATAACAACAGGCACGTCTTCATCAAGAATCCACTTTGGAAGAACCTCTCATTTCAAGTTACAAGTCAATTTTATATTCCCGTATTTGAAGATCAGATAGATGTGGATGCCCTAGAAAAATGGTTAAATCTACTAGAAGGTTATTTCTTTGTTCACAATTTTTTTGACAGGGAAAAGATCACCTTCACATTCCTTAAGGCTCTCCCCCATGTCAAACATTAGTGGGAAACTTATTGGGAGAAAATTTTCACATAGGAGTCTGGAATATATCAGGTCGATCCCACTTGGGGTTTTTTTGTGGATGTGGTCAAGGAACAATATCACCTTGTTGGTAACTATAATGACTAGTACATGAGATGGACCACACTAAATCAAGAGAGGGGGCAAGCAGTTTCAGAGTTCACCAATACCTTCCATACCTTGCGCACCAAGTTGGGTATCAAATACCCCGAGTGACATTTGGTTCTGAAATATCGTGGGGATCTACATAGATACATCCAAAATAAAATGGATTTTCTAGACATATCATCATTGGGTGTTTCTTATCAATATGTTGTTAATATTGAGCATAAATTTAAGCATCAGAACAAGCGAGAGTTCGTGTCTGCAAATCCGCAAAAATCAAAGAATGGTAAAGATGGACCTAAAAACCAGCCTTCAGAAAACCAATACAAGCCACATGAATAGAAGGGTAATAGAAAGATGAAGAAGAACACTAGAAAACGATGTGGTTTCCCTACAATCCCCTACCACAACAATGATGAATGTCACTCAAAACAATCATTGGTGGCCGATATCAAATACAAGGAGATGAACCATAATTCAGAATATGAGGAAAAAAATAATGGGAAAAGACTAATCATCGACATAGACCCCATTGCTACTGTTGCAACTGCAACAATTCAACCAGAAGAACCAACAAATACTAGAGAGGGGTAGCACCTTTTTCATTTACATATGTGGGTGAAAGCGACCCCACTGCATTTTATTATTGATAGCGGAAGCCAGAAGTACCTTATATCAGTAGAGGTTGTCAAACAGTTGGGATTGTCGACAACAACACACCCGCATCCATACAACATCAGGTGGCTTCGCCAGGGATGAGATCTTTGTGTCAGCCAACAGTTTTGATTGTCATACGGTATCCAAACCTTCAAGGATGAGGTATTATGTGATGTTTCCCCACTGGATGCCTGTGATGTTCTCTTGGTCCATCCATATATGTGGAAGCACCATGCTATCTATGGGTCTCAACCCCGTAGTGTCATTGTTACTCTGGGGGGTCATCTCTACAGGATACCAGAGGTAGTTCTGACTACTATCCCACCTAAAAAGTGTCGCAAGTTAGTATCTCATACTACAAAATTCAGCTTCTTCACAATCTGTTCAAAAGGTGAACAAAAGGACACTTCAACCACTGCAACATTGGCCCAAGACCTCTCTATCCAACAGAAGAAGATTATAGAAGAGAAAGAAGATATTGTTTCTTCACCTATGAGGTTACCTACACACTACCCAGTTAAGCCAAGATACAACAGGTTGGTTGAACATATTCAACCCTGCTAGCAATAGGTTCGTGACAGCCTTAAACAAGCCAAGCAGTGCAACTTTTCCAACAAGGAAAGCAACTCATCAAGGTTCAGATTCAATAAACACTTCCCCTCTCCCCCTAAAACTCAATGCAATGGAGACCATTTCTTCCCAAGGAGAGAGGATTGATCCAAGTGGATATCAGTGGCCACCCACCTATTCCAACCGTCTCAAAACAGTCTTCTAACAATTTAATATTTTTAGCAATTTTTCAGTTTCTAAACTTTCGGGGCCATTTTGAGGGCCTAAATGAAGTTTTTTTTCGCGATTTGTCCCCTCAAATACAATTGAAGGATTTGATTTATCCCCAAAAATTAATTTCCTTCGTCGATACCTTTCCAACGAGTTATTTTTCTCCCTAAACAAAGATCATATGCCAAAGTTACGCCCCCAGGAAGTTGATACACCAAACTACCCAAAACGGGGTCCACAAAATTGTTGGCTTTTCACCTTATGGGGTTAGGGTTTTGGATTTTATTTATGTTAAAAAGGCCTTTGGAGCTTCATTGTAACAATCATCTTCTTGCGAATGTGAGTATCTGTCACATATATTCTCAAAGATAAGTTGCCACCATTCTAGCAAGTCCTTCACTTTGTATTTCTACAGTTTTGTACACTTTTCTCATTAATAGAAATTGTGTATTATTGTATCTCTATGTTTATGGTTATATCTCTGATATATATCTATTATATTATTGTATATATGATATATTTTTGTACATTTCTTTATTATATCTCCGCTCTCATTTCATGCCGAAAATAATCTAGATCAATGGTATTAGAGCAAGTATGCTCTCCATCGAACAAGGGTTTGAAGCATGTTGCGGGTTCAAACATTTGCAGCAATCGTCAACCTCCTTTTGGTACTATTGGAATCCATTTTCCAGTATATACACTGCAAGAATCACAGTTTGTCCACAGGCACTACACAACTTTTTTTTACCCTTGGTTCTTCATTCACCATTACAAGGAGAACCATACATGGATTCACTACATCTATTGGTATAGAACATTTTCAACAAATTTTCAGGGTGTCCATGCTGCCCACGGAGGTTCCATAACCTCTACAATAGTCCATGCTTCTCTACAAACCCTTGGCATTCTGTGTGTCCCTCTACACTCAGCCAACTTCAAAGAGGTGTTGCGACCTCTACACAACATTTCAAAGGCTCTACCATAGCTCATTGGAAATATATCTTCAATATATCAAAACGATATTTCACAGAATCCCATTTGGCTTCTTGGTTTGAGAGATATCATCAATTGAATCTCATCATGTATTTGATCCAAGGAGGTCACACGTGCCACCATATTCAATGACCTTTTTCTCTCTTCTCAATAAACTACAGAATTCGTTCCACATATGGCTGGAAATATATCTTCAAGATATCAAATGGGTATTTCACAGAATCTCATTTGGCTTCCTTTTTTGAGAGATATCATCGATTTAATCTAAGCATGTATTTGACCTAAGGAGGCTGTGTGTACCACCATATTCAACATTTTTTTTCTCCTTGTTCAGGAAACTACAAAAGGATTTCCACATATGGATGGGAATATATCGTTACTATATAAAATGGGTATTTCATGGAATCCTATTTGGCTTCCTTGTTTGAGATATATCATCGATTGAATCTCAACATGTATTTGACCTAAGGAGGCTACGTGTACCACCATATTCAACGGTATTTTTATCCATGCTCGAGAAACTACATAAGAGTTCCATGTATGGTTTGAAATATATCTTCAATATCTCAAATGGGTATTTCTTGGAATTTCATTTCGTTGTTTGGTTTATGAGATATCATTTTTTGAAGAAGCACGTGTCTGTAACCAGCGTGATCACGCGCCCTTCAACTTCATATTGGTTTTTCTCACCCCATGGGCCACCTCCAAAGAATTTCCATATATTGATGGAAATATCTCTTCAGTAGCCCAAATGGGTCTTCGACAGAATTAGATTTCATCACCTGTAGCATAAGTTATGAATAAATTTGTAGAAGGAGATTCAAAGCCTCCAAAGTCATGATTTTTCCATTTTTTATTAATGTAAACAGTTATGGGTCAACCACACAAAACCATTTTCTTTCATTGGGAATTAGAACATTGTACTTGTGGGTCTCTTTGTAGCATGGGTGAAATGATGGGGACCATAATTTTCGAAGGGGGGAGGAATGATCAAAATTTTAGGGGGTATATGGTCTAAATTCGGATGCAAAAGTCATAAAGCTATAAAGCTAATAGATTTCCCATGTAGATTCCCACCTCCTCATTAATTAATCGGGCTAACAGGTTTCTCATATGGGTCAAAGAGAGTCTTACCTCTCCATTATTGTATTGGGTTTTATTTTCCACTACTTAGTTAGTTGGGTAGTTAGATCTATTATTATAATAAAAAAGACTCATTTAATGAGCTCTTTACATTATTGTATTGAGTTTTATTTTCCACGATTTAGTTACCATAGGTTCGCGGGTCCCTGAGTCTCTCATATCCATTTACCCTACAATCTCGACTGACAATGATACTTAACCATTTTATGACCTATTTTTCTTCCCACACAACACTTGTGCATTTTTCTTTTTCTTCACATCAGACTCACAGGTTGGAGGACCTGTGTGTTCACATCAATATTTATTTCATATCCACTCCCTTCGTAACATGATTTTTGTCTTGGTACGTTTCTCAAGATACATTAAATGTTGGTACTACGAAAGATAATTGTTGTGCAAATTACAAAAAGGTCGTTATTAATGGCTGAAATATCAAGGGATTTTCATTCAATGTGGATTAAAGATTCTTCATTGGGAAAATATCAAGTCATTATTATCTGGAAAGAGACTCAATTCTATGAATATCTTATACATAATTACACAAACAATCCACCAAATTCATGGTTCTAGGAAGGAAACAGTTATGTGGGGATACATTGAACATTTTTGGACAGAAAGATCAAAATTTCCAGTGGTCAAGATCCTACTGGTACTACTCTACATTGTCTCTACTTAAAAGAAAT
Organism: Picea engelmannii; assembly: GCA_009831015.1. Classification (NCBI taxonomy): domain Eukaryota; kingdom Viridiplantae; phylum Streptophyta; class Pinopsida; order Pinales; family Pinaceae; genus Picea; species Picea engelmannii. Next base: position 343,424 of record ML792855.1, on the reverse strand, counting down.
GAAAATATAGTATGGACGTCAGAAATTTCTCTTGATGGATGTGTACCATAAGTATTCAATTGTAAAGAATTCATCACCTAGTGTGTTAATAAGAATATCCCTAAAGAGTCATTGAAATCCACGGTGAATCTCCTATTTTATTATCACCAGCCATTTTCAAGAAGATGATGAAGTTACCAGAGCTGACTCTTACCTTTAAAAGAGAAGAAGTGAGGGATTTTCTCAAGAAAAGAAATAATGGACTCAACCTTTTGCAAGAATATCTTGAAAACCCTACGATGATGCATGTTGACATAACAAAGATTCAGGTTAGTTCCTTAATAAAACCTTATCGAGAAATTATATGACTATTCACTAGAGTCACTGGTCAAGAAAATACAACAACCATATCTCGGTTGGCTCTGTACATTTTTCATTTTACAGTTCATGAAAAAGTCATATTTAATTTGGGAAATATTATCTCTATCGAAATTTCTTCCCAGCTTTCAAATTTTAAGAAGGAACATAAATTCTTCATGGCTTTATATTTGATATTTTATATTACGTACTACCATATTTTCAAGGGATTAACAATTGGCAAGAGGGTAGACTGTAAAATTGAACCTCTAATTGTTGTATGCTACCAAGCTCTTTGGAGACAAAAGACCTCTATTTAATTTTATGAAGAACATAATGAATTTGTTATAGTTTTCAAGAAATGTGTCTTTGAAGATAACACATCTAGGTTGTCATAATAGGAAACAACTTCTCTAAATAGTAAGGGTACCTTGAAAAAGAGGGAAAATTATAATGTCATTAGAGTCTTTTTCTCCCAAGAAAATCCTTCTTTTCTTCCTTACTATATATTAGATAAAATATGTATCACTGAAGTTGCTAGGAAATCTGGATTATCGCTTCACTTTTTCATGAGAAGACAAAAAACCAATTTATCCCATTTCCATGGAAGGTCAGAGAAATTGTAGTAAGAAACATAATTAGAATTGATGAATTATAAACCCATTTCGATCATTTGAATTTGAAATATGCAGAAAAAATAAAAGGGTTCGACCCAAGTCATATATTTGTTGACCACATGCAGTCAGTAGGATTCAGTATTGTGTTTACCTAAACAATTATATTTGGGGAGGAAGAGGGTAATACTTAAGATACTTTGGTGCAACCTATTGATGATATTGAGACTATAATAAGCAATACATGTTAGCATAAGAAAAAAGGAAAGGATCCAAATGAAAAGGATGCTCAATCTCTAGTAGTTTCACATAAAAATGGCCTACCCAAATACAATATTCAAACAACAACACAACAAAAAAGGGTTTCAAGCAGCAATTCAAGTGGAGGAGGTGATAAAAATCCTCCTCAAGGAAAAATGGAAAATCCCCACAAAATTCAAGTAAGAAATAATAGAAAGGTTCCCCTGCAAGAAGAAGTAGAGTAGCAGGTATCTGAAAATGATACAAATAACTTATCTCTTGAGGTGATGGATCTTGAAGTCGATATTGAAAATGTACATTTCCCTTATGAAAAATAGAGATTACAAGAAACCCAACAAATTGCAATTGAAATAATTGCACAAGAAGAATATTTTTCAGAAGAAGAATCATTTACTATACAAAATGCATTATTTGATAAGAATTCCAGAAAGTTAGTATTTGAAGGAGTAAATTAGAGAAATAAAAAAGGAAAATCATGTTCTACGTATGATCTTAATAAGTTTCCTACATCTCAAATTTCTAAAATACACAAGGTAATCGGTGATCCCTTGGATGTTTCAATTGATGACTTTGAAGCAAAAAATGTCAAATTAAAAGAAAAAGTCAAAGAGATGGAATCCACCTTGATGCTTCCCCTATTCTTGCAATCCCATTAACCATTGTGAAGTCGGGAACACATTATTTGAAGTTGAAGGGATCATCATTTTTGTTAATGGCTATTAGAAAATTTGTTGAAGAAAATATAAAAAGAATAATGCCACTTATCATGGAGGTATGGGATGTATCTAGTAATATTAGTTCTTTCGGATCTCGATTAAATTCTTATAATGAATTCCTTCAAGAAGATTATAAACATAAGGGTTTTATAAATATGTCATTATACCATTTGTAATCAAAGTTTCCAATGTGACCAAGCTCAAAATAAGGGAAGAATACTTTCCCTCCCCGTTCATAATGAAATAGTTGAAGGCATGTTGGATAAAAAAGATCAGTAATTTGAAGGATATTATGGAAGATTGCAATGAAATTGTAAATAAAAAGGAAATGTTATTCAAAAAACTCACCAAGATAGACTTGGTAGGAAACAACGATGAAGTACAAGATTCAAGATTAATCATAAATTATATATTTATGATGAGGAAACAATTTGAATAACACATGGACATATTGAAAAGAACTTCAGCTGAAAAGTTCAATAGTATAATTGAATATGATGAAAGAGAAATTGAAAATTGGCTAGTAGATTATGCAAACAAAAATCAAGATAGTGAAGAGTTCATTCACAATATTTCACATGACTTAAGATATTTGGAAGGCGATTTATTTTATGTTAAAATTAAACATGAGATAAACATGGATTCAATGAAGGATTACATAGAACAATGATTTTCAAAAACCCTAATCAAGATTAACAAGGAAAATCAAGAAGCGACAGTTAGTACTGTTCCAAAAACCATCAACAAGGAGGATAAAAGGACACCAACAACACCAAAGTAAAGAGAGAGATTCCATCATAGTAAGCATAGACTAATCACACTTTCTTCCTTTTTTAGAGTTCATCCAGTTGTATTCATTCTTTCCTTAGAAGAATATAATTGAATTCAGATAACTTCTCTTTTGTCTTCTATCCAAATTTTGTTGTGCACACCTTGTTCCAGTTCTACATCTTCTTCTTCATCTTTCTCATATGTATTTAATGTTCCATGGGATCCCCAATCCCATTATATTCATGGAAGAACGCCTTTAATTTTCTAAGACTATAAAAGACTCATATCATTTTTGAGAAATTTCATAGAACCATTTCTGAGTTAATTTTGATTATGTCTTGTAACTCTGAGTTTTGAGTATAATATATTTGAAGTTGACTTATCAAACTCTTATTTTTTTATCTCAATAAGTAATACTCTTCCAAATTTATCTTGTGCACTAGACCATTTTTGCATTGTATTTTGAATGTGATCAGAAATATCTAAAACTATGATGGATGTGAGAGTTTATGTTAATTTTTGCAAATTATTCATTTCAAACAAATGTGATGTTTAATGTTTCTGGTCCATTACTCAGGAACTCTTGTATTTTATGCTATTTTAATTTGTTTTAAGTGATAAATATTTGGGTTTTTCTTCTTGGCATAATCCGATATATATTTTAAAGAAAATCTTTGAATAATTTATAAAGGAGTACCACCTCTTTAAAAACGCAAGGGCATTAATATCCTCGTGAGGTTGCCATTTCGATATTAACCGATTCAAACATCAACACTACAACAATTCCACCTAAATATCAATTATAAGAAGCGAAACACATATTTTGTCATTGACTACATCGGTCGACCTTTAGTTGTAGCACTGACCACAAATATCAACTCTTTTGGACACTAGACCTCTGGGTGGCCCCAATTGTATGACAATGACTATGACTTTATTCTTACATATTGAAAATTGGGTGCATGTACACCAATATTAGAATTTCATATCTAGGATAAAATTTTATGCCACCTAGTCCATATCTATGTTCCATGAAGAGAGCATGATCCAAGAGGATCTCAGTGGCCACCCACCTTTTCCAACTGGCTCAAAACGATTTTTTGGAAACTTATTATTTTTAGCAGTTTTTTGGTTCCTGAACTTCTGGGGCCATTTTCAAGGCCTAAACAACTCGTTTTTCACGATCGGGCACCTCAATGATGGTAAAAGGCTCTAATTGATCCCCCTAAATGAATATCCTCTTCAATACCTTTCCAACAAGCTATTGTGCACCCTAAATGAAGATCGTATGAAAATTTTACGACCTCGGGAAGTTGATGTACTAACTTACCCCAATGGGGCCCTCATGAATTTTGGCGCTTCATGTCCTAGGGTTAGTTTTTTGGATGTATAGGGTTTTGGAATTCATGTTTATGGTAAAAAGGCCTCCAGAGCCTCATTGCACTCATCTTCTTGAGAATGAGCATAGCCATCACATCTCTTCTCAGAGATAAGCTACCACCATTCTGGAAAGCTTGTTTTTGATCTACATTTTACAATTTTCTGCATATTTCTTATTTAATAGAAGTCACGTTTTAGAGTATGTTTGTTATTGTTAACTATGTCTTTGTGTTAATATTATAAATATGTAGTTTCATTTCATTTCTCTCATAAATATGGATCAATGGAATCATAGTTGAACCCTGACTACATGGAACAGGAATCCATTGATTGGATCATGGATAGACAGGTCAAGGGTACTCACCAACAAAGGCTCTAGCTTTATCGGGTTATCAAAGAACAATAACTCCTACACCAAGGAAAGTGTCTCACCATGGGCCAAATTCAGCATAAATTTCCTCATCTTATGGGGGAAATCAATGCAATGGAGTCTATTCCTTCCTAAGGGGGGATGATTGATCCAGGAGGATCTTAGTGGCCACCCACCTTTTCCAACTGGCTCAAATTCCCTTTGGTCACGCCCTTTGGTTTGAAAAATTCCCCAACAAATTTCATGAGGATGATGGAAGATATCTTGTGGAATTTCAATAATTCTTTTGTGGTGGTGTATATTGATGACATCCTTGTCTACAACAAGACTCAGGAAGAATACTTGCAACATATTCAACGGGTTCTACACACTCTATGGTAGAAAACGCTATATTTTAACTTGAAAAAATGATCCTTCAGCATGGAAAGGGTCCAATACCTAGGCTACATTGTTGATGCACATGGTGTGCATGTTGATCCAACCAAGATCAAGGTCATCCATGACTAGCCAGCCCCAACCACACTCACTGATCTTCAGATATTCTTAGGCATTATCAATTTCTATCGCAGGTTCATGTTGGGATTCTCCCATATTGCATGTGCCCTCATCTAAATAACCAGGGGTGGTGCTAAGGAATTTTTTTTTGGGGCGTGTCCCATCATAAAGAATTCAATTTTTTGAAGCAGTGCTTGTGCTCCACCCTAGTTCTTTCATTACTAGACCTACAATAACCCTTTGAGATCAAGACATATTCTTTATACTATGTTGTGGGTGCATTCATCACTCAACATGACCACCCCATGGCCTATCATAGTGAGACACTGTCAGATGTCATACGTAAGTACCCTACTTACGACAAAGAAATGTACTCCATTGTGAAATCTTGCCTCCAGTGGAGGAATTACTTTCTCGATAAGGAGACAGTCATCCACACCGATCATAAGTCATTGTAGTTCATGTAGACACAAGGAAAATCGCATAATGACTTCCATTAGAGGTGGTCCACATATTTGCATTAATTCTACCTTAACATCAAGTATAAAATGGGAAATACCAACTGAGTCACTGATTTCCTCAATCGACCTCCAGTCATAACAGTCACCATAGTGCTCGATTCTTGTGGACAAGAGACCTATGAATGGCCCCACCTCTATGAGACAAATCCTGACTTCGCCAACACCTACCAGATGTTGGGCACAAATACAACTGTCACTAATTTCCATCTTCAATATGGGATGTTGTTCCATATGGGAAATCTTTGTGTTCCATCAAGAGAGAGAGAAAACATGATTTGGGGATCTCACTACAGTCGGGTAGTAGGACACTTTGGCATGGAAAAGATAGTGGGAGTGTTGTAGCGACATTTCTACTGGTTGAAACTTCAACAAGATGTCAACAAGTATATCTGGTCCTGCACTACCTATGCTATTTCCAAAGCAAACACTAAGAAACAAGGCATGTACACTCCTCTTCCTACTCCTGATAGACCCTATAAATCCATCTCAATGGACTACATGTTGGGTCTTCCATTCACCAAGCGGGGAAATGAATTTGTTTTTTTGGTTGTAAATCACTTTTCCAAGATGGAGATTTTGTCCACCTATAGGAAGAGAATCACAATGGAGGCCACTGCCAAGATCTTCTTTGAACGAGTGTGGGTACACTTTTGGATCCCACAAACCATTATCTAAGATCAAGACATATGTTTCCTTAGCACTCTTTTTTCAAGCCTCTAGTCACTACTGGACACCAAACTCACCAATTCCATTGCCTTCCAACCCCAGACGGATGACCAAATCAAGGTCATCAACTGGATGATCATGCACATCCTACACATGTACAATTCCAAGCACCCCCACACCTATGATGAGAGTCTTCCCTATGTTCAACATAGCTACAAAATATCCATACCTAGCTCAACCGGCCACAACCCCTTTCAGGTAGGGTTGGGATTTCAACCATTAGGTCCCATGGATGTTGCACTACCCCTTGCAGCCACCCAAGAAGACTCATCACATACTCCAAATGTAGATGAAAAATCCACCCAATTCATTGAGCAGATCCATCCCATTGACCAACAGGTTCAAGGCATTTTATAGAAGCAACATCATGATCAACACCGAGTGCCACACTAGTTTCAGGTGGGAGACAAAGTTTGGTTGCACTTGTAGAAATAATTCCTTACAGGGCTTCATTGGAAGATTTATCCACTCCATTATGAACCCTACACCATCAACAAATCTATGTGTGACAATGATTTTGAGCTCAATCTTCCCCCTTCTTTGTCTTGCACCTAGTGTTCAATGTGGACCTCCTTCAGCCTTATTTTCCACCATTATTGGACACCTCAGAGATAATAGAATAGTTTACACTAGAAAGGTTCAAACCTAACTACATGGAACAAGAATACATTGATCGTATCATGGACATATAGGTCAAGGGAACTCTCTAGCAGAGGACCCATCTTTATCGAGTTATCAAAGCAAGGCAGCTCCTGCACCAAGGCAAGTTGCTCACCTGTGGCCAAATTCAGCAAACATTTTCTCATATGATGGGGGAACTCAATGAAATGGATACCATTTCTTCCTGAGTGGGGAGGATTTATCCAAGATGATCTTGGCGGCCACCCACCTTTTCCAACTAGCTCAAAACATGTATTTGGCAACTTACTATTTCAGCAATTTTTCTGTTCCTGAACTTTCGGGGCCATTTTGAGGGCCTAAACTACTCTTTTTCATGATAGGGAACCTCAATCATAGCTAACGGATTTTATCCCCCTAAATTAATATCCTCTTCCATACCTTTCCAACGAGCTATTGTGCACCCTAAACAAAGATTGTATGCAAAAGTTACGACCCTGAGAAGTTGATGTACTAACTTAACCCAATGGGGCCCACATGACTTTTGGTGCTTCATCTCCTGGGATTAGGTTTTTGGATGTATATGGTTTTTGCATTCATTTTTATGGTAAAAATTCCTTCATATCCTTGTTCTATTCATCTTCTTTCAAAAGACTGTAGCTGTCACATCTCTTCTCTGAGATAAGCTGCCACCATTCTAGCAAGCTTGTTTTCAGTTTGCATTTTACAGTTTTCAACATATTTCTTATTTAATAGAAGTCCAATTTTATTATATATTTGTTATTGTTCACTGTGTCTTTGTGTTAGTATTATAAATATGTGGTTTCATTTTTTTCTTCTCATAAATCCATATCAGAGCATGAGAATATGATTTGGGAGGCACAATATAGTCAGGTGGTTGGGCACTTTTTCATGCATAAGATTTTGGAAGTGCAACAAAACTATGTATGTTGGAAAAATATCTGATAGGGCATCAACAATTTTATCAAATTGTGCATTTTATATTCCATCATTAAACCTACCATCAAGGAACATGGTTTATACACCCCTCTTTCTACCCCAAATAGACCCTAGGAGTTTGTGTCCATGGACTACATGTCTGAATTTCCTTCAACCAAGCATGGAAACAACTATGTATTTGTGGTCATTGATTAGTTCTCTAAGATGGCCATTATGACACCTTACAATAATATTATCACAATAGAGGCCCCTTACAAGCTCTTCTTCAAGCATGTTTGGGTTCATTTTGGGCTCCCACAAACCATTATTTCAAATAGGGATAGTAGGTTCCTAAGTACTTTCTAGTCTACCCTATTGTCGAGGATGGTCACCAAAGCTGACCAAATTGATTTCCTTCTGTTGACGATTAAAATCACCCACGATGTTTTGCCTACAAATTTTTTCTAAAGACTATTGTTATAAAAAACTAAATAATACTAGTAGGTGGGACCCCCTTGAACTATTGAAGATAAGATTTGTTCATTTTTATTGTTGTGATGGTGTGCGACATGACTTACATGGTTGATGAGATATTGTTGTTACTGGTTGTTATTTAAGCTTATGAAGTGTTGATTGCTTATGTTACTGCAACCTATGATATTCATTAATGTCATTACTATCTGTTCTTATTGCACCTGCACAACAAACATGTTAATGAAATTACATAAAGGGCAGTTTGAGAAAGGAAAAAACATTATAAGAAATGAAAAGAAAAGGGATTTAATTTTGAAATTTTATTATACCACATACAAACAAGTGGAAGGAAATAGGGAACAATGCAACAGTTAAAAAGGTGAAGAATTTAAAACTATCCTATATACTAGACTATATGCATGAAATACTTAATGGTTATAGTAAATCATAGCAAGCATTTTAATGGACATGCGATTTAATTGAGTTATGTGGTCGATATGCATATGATATATTGGATAAATGGATTTTGGTGGCTCATTTGACAAAGTAATGGACGTTAATGGTTATGCAATGTTTGTTTGAGTTATATGATGTGAAGTGGGATATGTTGACCGTGCTACTAGCTTTTAATGTGGTGATGGTTTCGATACATGTTTGATTAATGGGTTAATGGAGAATCTGTTGGCATGTACTAATGAGTAAATGCATTGTGGGTGGAGGTGACGTGCATTTACTACGTGTCACCTTTACTCCTCCTGTTGGTAACCACCCTAGTTGGGCTATTGTTTGACCTTGTTGTCGTGGTTATGCTCTGAATTCTTAGCAGGGAGGAACTGCTCAGCCAACTCGCGTTTTAAAAGAATTCGATTACAAGTATCTCTTTTTTTTTTACTATTTGTGACTCTGATCTAGTTATAAAATGAATATTGGCTCAGGTGTATTGTGTTGATTAAGGTTGGTTGTCATTGATGTCAACCCTTGAAGAAAGCCCCATAGCACAAAGGTTTGGGTAATGGACCCAAGATTGTTTGATGTAAATATTACTCATTATTTTTTTGTCATGGTTGATAAGAAGTAAATATGGATGAACTCCAAAGTGGTCCCCTTATGGTGAAAGCCCTCACAGGAAGACACTTTGCGAAGTAAGAGAACCCATTATTAATTGTGGAATAATGAGATGAAGGACAGTGAATTTGTTAGGGAAAATATCCTATATGGATAGTTATTCTCATGCCATTTCCAGTGGTATGTAGAACTTCACATAACTCCTCACGGTTAGAGAGTTATAACCATATGAAGTTGGAGAACCCAGGTTTGGGTAATGAACCCAAGTTTGTTTAATGGATAATGGTATGATTTTTTCTATATTTGAAGGTAATAATATTCTAGATGGATAGTACATGTCATTCCATTTCTTGTGGTATGTGGAATGTCACATAACTCCTCACGGTTTTAGAGTTATGGCCTTACGAAGTTGGAGGACCCTCATATGTCATCTACAAGCCCCAAAAGATCAAAGTAGTCAAAGTGATTTAAGATATTTTAAAAGGTAAATAATAAAGTGAAGTGATGAGTGTATTATAATTCAAAGTGAATACAAAATCAATTATTTCAATAATAAATTTAATGGATAAAATAGAAGTGGGTTAACCCTAAAATAAGGAAAGTGGGCCAAGTGACCTAGAAGATGTTTTTAAGGAAGCTACTTGGAGAGTATAAATAAGAGGCAAGGCTCTCTCATTTTAATCACACTTGAGAATATTGAATATATATAGGTGTCAGAAGTAACGAAGGATATTTAATCCTAATTGTTGAGGAAAGGTGAAGAAAAGAAGGTTGAAATGCAAGGAAGGAAAAATTCTTTTGATGGTGCTTTCTAAGGTATGTTATTTACAGGTCATCTCACCATTTTTTCTATAACATTTTTTATGTAATTATTTAGACCGTGTAATTTCTATTACATTGAGAAAACATACCCAAGTATATGTGGTAAAATATTCATCTTTTGGTTCATTGTATTTTGGGTGTTACACTCCATGGAAAATAAGGTTTGTGGTTAGTCCTGAAACTAGTCAAAAACAAGTGTTTCGAGTAAAAACGTCATAACTTCTTCATAACAGATCAAAATTTAGTGAGATCAAATGTGTTGGTTAGGGTACCATATTTAGTATGTTTTTTAATAGTTTCATATCAATTCAATGAATATTTCATGTGAGGCACGCTCTAAAATGTCGCTTTCTAGAATAAGCCAGAATTCAGCAAAGTATGCCATTTTTTCTATAACTCCTTTTCTGAGAGGTTCCAAGTAATGAAACCTGGAGGAATTGCATAAAACACACTGAAGAACATTTCTTATCAGTTTCATATCTTTATACATTACAAGTTCAAAGTTATCATTACTTCAAGTTAGGGTTATTGACTAATCCAAAACTAGGCATGTGAGACTAAAGAAAAGTTTGATGAAAATGCTAGTCTCTTGTTGTTAAATTTAAGGAAGGTTTGCAAGAATGTGATCATATACACCAGGTCTATTACAGAGCTACAAATCACATTTGGATGATGAAATTGATGAGGGTTTTTGGTTGAGGTACATGTTGAGTACATGGTTGAGACAAGTAGTTGATGAGTTGGAACATACATGAGGTGTATAGTTGATGATGTTGGTACAGGTTGATTACAGGTTGTTTGGTATAGGTTGGTGCATGGTTGATGCACTTGTTTATGGTATAGGTTGATTACAGGTTGAGGTACAGGTTGATGCATGGTTGATGCATGGTTCAAATTTATTGGTATAGGTTTACAGCGATATATCTCACAGTGATAGTGTGACAGTGGTTCCATCATTATGCTTCTACTTTAGGGTGGAAAGATGGGGCAAGGATAGGTGGTTATAGCCACCTTCCAGTTGCATCCAGAGAACATAAGGGGTTGTAGCCTCCTTTGGATTATAGCTAGAGAATTGGGGAGTTGGAGCTTCACTCAGGTTGTAGCCTGAGAAACGAGGGGGTTGGGGCCTCCTTCCAGTTGCAACTGGAAAACAAAGGAAGTTGGTGCTTCCAATGAATGTAATTCTTCAAGACATATACGAAAAATAATTTTGTGGTTTTCTCCCGATTTGGTTTTCAACGTAAAACACTAGTGTACTGTGTATGTGTGTGATTGTTTATTTCTTACTGCTCATTATTGGATAATAATTCTACATTGATATAACATTTGAATAAAAAGGATTATAATTACGCTGTTACTGATTTACCCCCCCCTCTCAGTAATCCAACAATTGGTATCAGATAAGGTTCCTTCAGAAATCAATTTAACACTGAAAGGTAGATCATGGAGAGTACCAACTCGTATAAAAATGGAATACCACAGTTTGATGGACACAAGTTTGTTTTTTGGAGCATAAGGATGAATACATATATACAGGCACAGGGATTTCAAGTTTTGCAATCAATTGTAAATGAATACACAGCACCAATTATTCCACCAACAAATGACAAAGCAGTGAAACTCGGTGAGAATAATTCCAAAGCCAAAAATGCACTTTTGAATGGTGTCAATGATACAATATTCACCAAAGTTTCACATTGTAAATCGGCTAAATATATTTGGGACAAGCTTCGAAATATTTATGAAGGAGATTCAAAAGTCAAAGCAGCAAAGCTTCAAACTTATAGAGGTTAGTTCGAACAACTACAAATGAAGGAAGATGAAGATATTGCATCCTACTTCTTACGAGTCGATGAAACAGTGAATGCAATCATAGGATTAGGAGAAGAAATTTAAGAATCTATAATTGTTCAAAAGGTACTAAGATCTCTTCCTATGAGATTCAACCCTAAGATATCAACACTAGAAGAAAGATCGGATCTAAAATCAATAAGAATGGATGAACTGCATGGAATCTTCATAGCATATGAGATGAGAATTGAACTAGGAAAATCCATATGTAAAAGAAGCAACCTTCAAATCATCTAAAAGATCAAAGCAAAAGAAAAAGGAACAACAAGAATATAGCAGCAATAGTGACATCTTAGAAGATGATGAAGAAGTGGCCAACTTCATCAAAATACTAAACAAGGGAACCAACGGTAGGTATAGATGTAAGCTTCCCTTAATTTGTTTTAATTGTGATGGTATTGGTCATTTTGCTAACAAATGTCCTCATAAGAAAAAGCGAAATGATGAAGGTTACTTAAAAGGCAGACAAACATATAAAGGTAATAGAACTACAAAGAAAGTTTTCAAGAAAAGATTTTGCACCAATGAAGACATCTCATCATCAGATGAAGATGAAGTCAGTGATAGTGAAATAGGGAGAGTTCTATTCATGGCAGTAGAAGACTCTGATAAAGAAGACTCTGAAGAAGAATATGAAGAAGAAATTGAAGAGGAACAAGTTGACTTCTGATAAGACTTAATGAGTGCCATAGAAGTTATCAGAAGAGAAAAGAAAAAAAACAAGAAACTACAAGCAGAACTAGATAAGAAAAAAGACACTCAAGAACTAGAACAAATGATCACAAAATTGAAGGTTCAAATAGAAGAAGATAAAAGAATTAAAGAAGCACTCAAAGAACAACTAGAAGGACAGGATCATTGGAAACCTGGAAGCATAGATTGTCACACTAAGAAAGGATATTCAAAAGAAAAATATGCAGAATAGCTCAAAAGTTTTGGATGACATTATCAGCAGTAAAAAATCTCATCTTGACAAGTCTGGACTTGGATACAATTAGAAAGAAAAGAGATCAAGCTCCAAAACAATAGAGCAAGAAACAAATCCAAAAAGATATGCAAAAACAATCAAAGGGGATAAAAAGATATACAAGGAAGACTACAGGGAAACTCCTCCATCGAGAAGATTCAAATTTCAGAATCAACAAAAGATAGACAAGCCTCAAGAAGAAGAAGGATTCATAAGAGCACCTCCTTTCAGAATATCTTCAACTACCATGTATCAAACTATATTTTTTGGTTTATTTTATGCATGTAGTAATTTTGGACATAAAGTTGTAAATTGTAGAGCTAACAACAGGAACAATAACTACTTTGAGAGCCATACACAAAGGGGTTATTCAAGAAGACCTAGTGAAACACAGAGAAGAAGTTACAACAGATTTGAATCTTTGAGCACTGAAGTGGAATGTTACAAATGTAACAATTTTTTACACATCGCCAAAAATTGTAGAATGACAGCCCCTCCTAAAGAACCTCAACAGAGTCACAAACAAGAACCTCAGAAAACGACATGGATAAGAAAGAAAGATTAGTATAGCAATGAAGAATGCACAGACACTCTACAAGAAAAATAGAAGAAACACGGTTAGTATGTTGACAATGGATGTTCAAAACACATGACAGGTGATAAAGAGAATTTTCTTACATTACGAAAGGAAAGAGATGGATTAGTCTCCTTCAAAAATGATGATTCGGCCAAAATCATTGGAAAAGGCATAGTCCGAATTAGGAACAAGAATGAAAAGGTAGAAAATGTTCTACTAGTAGAAGATATGAAACATAATATTTTAACTGTGAGTCAAATGTGTGACCAAGGTCATAAAGTTACTTTCAATTCACAAAAGTGTGAGATAAGAAAAGAAGGTTCAGGGAAATTGGTCGCTACAGCTGCAAGAACTTCCAGCAACATATATGTGTTGAGCGAAATTGGAAATGAAAAGTGTTGTCTAGGAAAGGAAGATGAAAGTTGGTTATGGCACAGAAGAATGGGTCACATGCATATTGATAACCTTGTCAAAGTCATCAAAAGAGAAGCAGTCAGAGAAATGCCCCAGATAATGAAACCAACAAACACTTTATGCAAGCATTGCTAACAAGGAAAGAAAACAAAGACCAGGTTAAAATCAAAAGAATATTCAACAACAAAACCACTAGAAATTTTGCATATTGATCTAGTTGGACCAACTACAACAAAATGATTAAAAGGTGAGAGATACTTTATGTTATTTGTTGATGATTATACAAGAATAACTACAGCTTGATTTCTCAAGAACAGGTCAGAAGCTTTTGAAAAATTCAAGATCTACAAGGAAATGGTTGAAAATGAGATGAATTCAGGAATAAAATGCTTAAGATCAGATAATGGAGGAGAATTCACCTCAAAGGAATTTATGAACTACTGCTGCAATCATGGAATAAAAAGGCAATTCTTCGTCACTAGGACACCTCAATAGAATGGAGTTGTTGAAAGAAAGAACAAGACAGTACAAGAAATGACTCAAACAATGATAATGGATTCAAAGTTGACAGATATTTTTTGGACACAGGAAGTGCATACAAAAGTTCACATTCAAAATAAAGTAATGCTCAGAAACAACACTGATAAAACACCCTATGAGCTATGGAAAGGAAGACCAACAAATGTGAAGCACTTAAGAGTTTTTAAAAGAAAATGCTACATCAAAAGAGAAGTTGGAAGAATGGGAAAGTTTGACTCTCGTGTGGACAAAGGAATACTTGTTGGTTACTCAAGTACAAGGAAATCATACAAGCGTTACAATCTAAGATTAAAGAAAGGTGTGGAAAGCATCAACGTAACAATTGATGAAACAGGCATACCATAATCAAAGGAAGGAGAAAAAAATCAATGAGACAACTTTTCAAAGAAGAATATGAAAAATAAGTAGAATCGGAAGATGAAGATGAAGAGAATCTGACAGAAGCAGAAGAGCAAGTTCAACAAGTATCTCTAAAGAAACCTAGAAAACAAGTACAGAAGAATCATCCTTCAGATCAAATTATTAGAAACAAAGATGCAGGAGTTGAGAATAGAAGAAAAATCCGTTCACCAGAACAAACACACCTAGCACTCTTATCTACAATTGAACCAAACTATTTTGAACAAGCCAACAAGGATGGATTTTGGAATAAGGCCATGGATGAAGAATTGGATCAAATAGAGAAAAATGACACTTGGGAATTGGTTCCAAGACCAAATAATAAGAATGTGATCGACACAAAATGGGTTTTCAGGAATAAATTGAATGAAGATGGATAGGTTATAAAGAACAAAACTAGATTGGTATGTAAAGGATATGCACAGATTGAAGGAATCGACTTTGAAGAGACATTTTCCCCAGTTGCCAGAATGGAAGAAATCTATTTTCTTTTAGCTTATGCATGCTCCAAAAATGTTAAAGTATATCAGATGGACGTAAAATCATCTTTTATGAATGGGGAACTTGAAGAAGAAATCTACAATGAACAACCAAAAGGATTTCAGTTGTCATATAACACAGACTATGTGTGTAAATTAAAGAAGGCCCTGTATGGTCTGAAACAGACTCCTAGAGCATGGTACTCCAGACTGGATAAGTATCTACAACAGGCAGTGTTTAGAAAAGGAAGTGCAGACAACAACCTCTACATCAAGGTAAGTCAAGGTAATATTTTATTAATTGAAGTTTATGTTGATGATATTATTTTTGGTAGTGATGATGGCAAGTTAAGACAGAAATTTATAAAAGACATGCAGACTGAATTTGAAATGTCATTACTTGGAGAACTATCTTTCTTTCTGGGACTTCAGATACATCAAAGTCACCAAGGAATTTTTATTTCTCAAACCAAGTATATTAGAGAAATGATAAAGAGGCTCGGAATGGAATAGTGCAAACCAGTTATAACTCCCATGCAAACTAGTTGTAAGTTGAGCAAAGATGATGATTCGAATTCTATAGATCAGAGGCAATACAGGTCAATGATTGGTATCCTTCTATATGTGACAACATCCAGACCAGATATAATGCAGACAGTTGGACAGGTGGCACGATTTCAAGAAACACCAAAGGAATCACATGTATTAGTAGTAAAGAGGATCTTTAGATATCTCAAAGGAACCGAAGAGTTTGGATTATGGTATCCAAAAGGAAAATATCTATCACTTATTGTCTACACAGATGAAGATTGAACAGGTTGTATTGATGACCGATGAAGAACCAGTGGAGTAGCGTTCTACTTAGGTGAGTTTTTGGTATCATGGATAAGAAATAAACAATCATCGATATCTCTATCTACAGTCGAGGCAGAGTATATTGCAGCAACAATATGTTGTACACACGTTCTTTGGATGAAACAAACTTTGACAAATATACAAGTTGAGTATGATGAGCCCATTCCAATATATTGTGATAATACAAGTGCCATCAATATTTCAAAAAACCCGGTGATGCACTCCAAGACGAAGCACATTCCAATAAACTATCACTTTCTACGGGAACAGGTTGCAGAAAATAACATCAAAGTTGAGTATGTGGGCACAAAAGAACAAGTGGCAAACATCTTTACAAAACCACTTCCATGGGAAACCTTTGAATATCTTCGCCAAATACTTGGAGTTATTTTTACTCCAAAATGAATGTTTTTTGAATTATTTTTGAATTCTTATCTTAGATGTCTTAGATGTACACGAGGAAGCACCATAAGAGGACAATTCAAACAGGGGGAGCAGCCTTGGATGGAAAGATACCTTTTCCATTAATGACAAAGGGGGAGAGATTTATCAAATGCAGAGGACAGAGGTAGATTTATCATATGCAGAGGACAAAGGCATGGTTCCATGGGGAGCATGAGTGATATGATTTCAGTATTGCATCAAAGTGTTTCCATCAATGTCAAAGGGGGAGATTGTTGATTAAGGTTGGTTGTCATTGATGTCAACCCTTGAAGAAATCCCCGTAGCACAAAGGTTTGGGTAATGGACCCAAGATTGTTTGATGTAAATATGACTCATTATTGTTTTTTCACAGTTGATAAGAAGTAAATTTGGATGAACTCCAAAGTGGTTCCCTTATGGTGAAATCCCTCACGGGAAGACGCTTTGCGGAGTAAGAGAACCCATGTTTAATTGTGGAATAATGAGATGAAAGACAGTGAAATTTTTAGGGAAACTATCCTATATGGATATTTCTTGTCATTCCATTTCTAGTGGTATGTAGAACGTCACATAACTCCTCACGGTTAGAGACTTATGACCATGTGAAGTTGGAGAACCCAGGTTTGGGTAATGGACCCAAGTTTGTTTGATGGATAACAATATGATTTTTGATATATTTTAAGGTAATATTATTCTATATGGATAGTACATGTCATTCCATTTCTATTGGTATGTGTAATGTCACATAACTCCTCACGGTTTGAGATTTATGGCCTTACAAAGTTGGAGGACCCTCATATGTCATCTAGAAGCCCCAAAAGGTCAAAGTAGTCAAAGTGGGATAAGATATTTTAAAATCTAAATAATAAAGTGAAGTGATGAGTGTATTATAATTCAAAGTGAATACAAAATAAATTATTTCAATAATAAATTTAATGGAGAAATTAGAAGTGGGTTAACCCTAAAATAAGGAAAGTGGGCCAAGTGACCTAGAAGATGTTTTTAAGGAAGCTACTTGGAGACTATAAATAATAGGCAAGTCTCTCTCATTTTAATAACACTTGAGCATATTGAATATGTATAGGTGTATGAGGTAACCAAGGATATATAAGCTTAATTTCTTAGGGAAGGTGAAGAAAAGAAGGCTGAAATGCAAGTAAGGATAAATTCTTTTGATGGTGTTTTCTAAGGTATGTTATTTACAGGTCATCTCACCATTTTCGCTATAAATTTTTTTCTATAATGATTAAGATCATGAAATTGATATGCCATTGAGAAAACATACCCAAGTAGCTGTGGTAAAAAATAATTCTTTTGGTTCGTTGTATTTTGGGTGTTACACTCCGTGTAAAATAGGGTTTGTTGCTAGTCCTGAAACTAGTCAAAAGCAAGTGTTTCGGGTAAAAATGTCATAACTTCTTCATAGAAGATCCAAATTCAGTGAGACCAAATGTGTTAGTTAGGGTAAAATATTTATTATGTTTTTTGAAATTTTAAAATCAATTCAATGAATATTTCTTGCAAGGCACGCTCTACAAGGTCGATCTCTAGAAAAAAGCCAAAATTCAGCAAGGTATGCCATTTTTTCTATAACTCGTTTTCTGAGAGGTTCCAAGTAGTGACACCTGGAGGAATTGCATAAAACACATTGAAGAACATTTTGTATCAGTTTCATATATTTATACATTACAGGTTCAAATTTATCTTTACTTCAAGTTAGGGTTGTTGACTAATCCAAAACTAGGCATGTGAGACTAAAGAAAAGTTTGATGAAAATGCTAGTCTCTTGTTGTTAAAGTTAAGGAAGGTTTGCAGTAATGTGATCATATACACCAAGTTTATTATAGATATATAAATCATATTTGGATGATGAAATTGATGATGGATTTTGGTTGAGGTACATGTTGAGTACATAGTTGAGACAAGTAGTTGATGAGTTGGCACATATATGAGGTGTAAAAGTGATGATGTTGGTATAGGTTGATTATAGGTTGAGGTATAGGTCGATGCATTTTTCAGGTTTATTGGTACAAGTTTACAGTGGTATATCTCACAGTGATAGTGTGACAGTGGTTCCATCATTCTACTTTTAGTTCAGGGTGGCAGGACGAGGCAAGGACAGGTGGTTGTAGCCGGAGAACATAGGGGGTTGTAGCCTCCTTATGATTGTAGCCAAAGAATTGGGGAGTTGGAGCTTCCCTCATGTTGTAGCTTGTGAAACTAGGGGTTGGAGCCTCCTTTCAGTTGCATCTGGAAAACAAAGGAAGTCGGTGCTTCCAATGAAGGTAATTCTTCAAGACATGTAAGAAAAATCATTTCGTGGTTTTCTCCCGATTTGGGTTTCCACGTAAAACATTGGTGTACTATGTATGTGTGTGATTGTTTATTTCTTACTTCTCTTTATTGGAAAATAATTCTACATTGATATAACATTTGAAGAAAAAGGATTATAATTACGTTATTACTGATTCATCCCCCCTCTCAGTAATCCAACATATTGGCCTGTGTTTTCCTAAGTATTGCAACTGTGTAAAATTATGTTCTCTAAATGAATGGTTCTTTCTGCCATGATATTGAATTCATAGAAGTTATTGGTCATCCTAGGTGGTAACTCTTTGTTATCCTTGTTGGTTTGGTTGGATGGATTTTATTTGGTTTTGGGTGAATAGCTATCTTCGTGTTTTGTCACTAAACCCAGTCTTTGGCTTTTATGGGTTTATTGGTTGAAGGAATTCTATGTCACTGTGTTTTGTTCGCTTGGAAATTTGTTGATTGCGCCACTAGGGGTCGTGAAATGAGGTTCTTGATCTTCCTCATACCTGTCTTCATCTCTGTGTTGTGATTATTCACTCGAGGAGCATGAGGTTTATACCCTACATGTGTTAAAAAACATTTCCAGGCTAGATTAGAGCTTCACTTTCTTTGTGGCCCCCTATTATGGATTTGTTACTTGTCCACGAGTGAGTCTCTCTATGTATACACTATTGGCCTCGGGTTACCACCATTATAAGAGTGGATATTCCCTCCCTGTGTTGGCTACAGAGCAAACCCTTAACCCTCCAGCTTAGAGATTTATAGAGAATACTTTCGGGCCTATCAAGTTGGTTATGGGTTATTGTGGATTTGAATGTATGGTCGATTACTTTGATTACAGACTCACCCAATTGGTCATATGGTAGTCATGTTGGTTTGGAATTTAGTTACCACCTTTGTGATAATCGTGACAAATCTTTCATTGTTAGTAGCACCACTCGAATCACACAGTCGCTCTCTTGATGATTAATAACTCAGTATTGTTTAATGGAGAGGGTCGTTGCCCCAATTCGAATTGATGTGTATGTATGCGTTGTTGTCATAGCTTGTTAGGTCAATTGATTTTACGATAGTGATGAATTGTTTGGTTGATACATAGTCATTGGTGTTTCTGCACTAAGGGTTGTTTAGATGGCATTGTTTACAAATGCTTGATGTTGCTCACACATATTGCGTTGTGTGTATGGTGTTTTCGCACAATGAATTAACGGTCATGGTTACTGTGGTTTTCTTTTGGGGCCAAATGATTATTGAATAGGATGATTGTAGAAACTATGTCCATTGTATCCTTATGATTGTTCGATTGTATAAGACTGAGTTTGAACAGCTTAGTTGATTGCAGTTGGACTAAATCGATGAAATATTGTATTAGATTGATAACTCAAATCGATGTGTTAATTTATTGATGTGACTTTGTGTTCATTTTTGTAAAATGCAGATGTTGCATCATGGTGTTTTTGGTGGCTACGCATTTTGTATAGTATGGATAGCTTGGGTTTCACACTCAGGGATACCCACAGATTTTTAAGCATGTTTATTTGTTGCAACCAATCATTTGAAAAGAAAGGAATGTTGTTGAAACCTCGTCGTGTTGGATGGATGGCCCAGCTTTCTAGAGTCACATTAAATTGGGCTTGCATAGTGATGGAGTCACACTTGCATGTTTGAATTATTCGGCGTATATCTTGTGTTGGAATGGTGGTTGTTGTCTGTATAATTGTCTATTCGGGTTTTGGCAATTTGATCTTGATTATTTGGTTACTGCCTATATATGTTTAATGAAAATCATTTCATTTAAAATGACTAACCCGATTGCAGTGATACTGTGACTTCATTGTTAATTTTGGAAACATAAATTTGAGTACTTGTTGATTGAAGTAATTTTTGGACAATGTTTTATTTCAATGGTTAATAGAGTGGAATGGTTATTGTTTGAAAATTGTTATAAGATGCAAAGAAAGGAAAAAAATCTTACAAATTGTGTGAAATGCATACTGTCTAGTGATGGAACTGTATTGAATATTGGATTATGAACAGTGAACTTGTTAAATACACAGTAATACTTATTTGGCCACAATGATTGTTAGTTGGTGCATTTATTTTTCGCTGAATGTTTTATGGATCACTTAATTAATTTCATGAATAGTAATCATTCTTCTTCCCTTCCATTATTTCATTTTTCGCTAATTACAAATCCCATCACCTTCCCATATTCATTTTTTCACTCCTTGTTCTGAGATTGATTACAATCAAGAGAATTTTGGTGTTAAGGTAGTTGAAAGTGGCAGTGTCTTGTGTGGATTACAATGATTTTTTATTGGTTTCTTTCAGTTGATTGTTTTTGTCATTGAGCAGTGATCGTGTCTTTTTCCCCCTCATTATATAATATTTTCTCTCAATACAAACCCCTCACATATCCCAAACAGGGATGATTTTAGGGGCTAAATTTCTCTCATGGGGTAATTTTCCATCGTTTTTCCCAAAATAAGATTCTCTATTCTAAAAATGATTCGCCCAAATTATGTAGGATAAAATTATTTTACCTTAAAAATCACCAAAACTTTATACAAACTATATAAAATCCTTATAAATTTGAATATTTTTACAAAAATATCGCCAAACATTTTGTAGTTGGCATATGAAGGATTAGTAAGATTCGCCAAGGTTTCTACATTTTAAAATAAATTTCCATCCTTAAAATTATCCCTGATCCCATAACCCTTTTTCACCCCCTGCTCATTGATTAACAGTAAAACAATTTGTATGGATTGGATTGCATGAGTCTGATACATTATTGAGCCAAATCTATTTCATATTTTTAAGAGTTGTCATGTATGGTTATTTAAAATACTATTTTCTAATCAA
>ML792855.1:281179-297317 GCA_009831015.1 Picea engelmannii | reverse complement strand
TACGAGATGCGACAGTTTGTTTGAAGAACAAAAGATTTTGTTGGCATCATTTTTCAATCTTGTATGATTTGTTTTCAAGATTGATGTTTTCTTGGCTTGTGACAAGATGTCGCAGGAAGTTTTTGCAGCCATTGGAGAGCTGACTTTTGTTGATGCCAAAGAGTTCGAAAGAAGGACTTGATTCTCAGTGGGAAGGTTGGCAGTCTTCCAGGCACAGGGAAAGCAGTGGATCAGCAGCAGCTAGAGAGCAGTGGTTGAAGGACAGAACTAGTTGCAGTGCACGGCATGTCCGAGTATTCAGGTGAATGTCGAAAATATTTTGATATAACTTGAAAGATGATTATAAGCTTTTGTGGGTCCAAAAGCCTTTCAGTGGGAAGGTGTGATCAAAATCTGGACCAGGGGGCAAAAATTTGCTCAATTTTCAAAGTGCTCGGATTGAGACGAAAATAGTGCCATTGCGTCCGTCTCATTTTCTTGATTCCGGCGGTATATTTATTTTCACGAATGGAGTCCGTATGGAGGACATATCGCAATTTGACCGCCAAGTCAAACAGGTAAAAAAAAAGGTGTTGACTAGGCAGGCCGTACAGCTAACGTGGCAGAGGTCGTACAACTGACGTAGGAAACTGTACGATGACGTGGCAACTGAGTTGGCAGTTTGATGACGTGGCACATTGTTATTGGCTGGTGGTTGTCCAATCATGTGATGACACGTGTCGTATTGGAAGCAAATGAGAAGAGGGCACGTGGCCCAATGCTTGGGCGCCATGTGTCCCTCATTTGATTGGCTCATATTTTTCTTTGTAAAAATAATGGAGGCCGCGGGGTTCGACCCCGGGTCCTCCCCACAACAAACGACTTAACAAATTCCGCTAACTGTCATGCCCAGCCGTGTTCCTTGTTGGTATTATGGGACATATTATATATATGTTTGGTTGTTATGTCAAGCGGAAAGGGGGGCGGGCCGGGGCATAGCCCCGACCCGTGGACATATGTGTTTTTTATATGACCATATTGTATGCTATGTTTTCACACAGAGTTATATGCATAAAACAACCATTGTGGCGGGTATAAAACTATGGTTTATATATATTGTATTGTGTTAACACAAATCGCGCGGGTTTGTTAAACCCACAGGTATATGCGATTTGATATATATGACCATTGTGTAATGTTTTTGCGCGTGGTTGGTTAGTTGCGCGGGGTTTTTAACCCTTGGTTTTATGTGGTATTCCACATGCCCATGGCTCGGAGCGCGGGAATCCATTTTACGGTTTTCAAACCAACTTAACCACCTTTTTGCCAAAACCCGAGGTCGTATGACCATATGCCCGAGTGCTTGATGGTTGGGGGCTGGAGGCGCCCTAACCGTCCTACAGTTTTCACGGTTATTCAGAACCTCTCGGTGCTGGGTATATACGCGCGTTTTGGAGCGTGTTCCAAGTTCATGCACACAGAGGTGCGTTCTGTAGAGCCAGTGCCAGCAAAGCTTGAAGGAGAAAAATGGAAGAGGCTTAACTTCTTCACCGTTTGGCTGATTGAGGTGCCGTAAAAGCCCAGCCAGGGGTTTTGGGACGTGATGGATCCATTGGTTCCATTTTCACAGCCATTTGAGGACTTCTTCAGAAAGTTTTTCACCGTTGAGGTTTCAGCAAGCTCCAGGGAGCTTGAAGCCCTCTTTGATCGAGGACATGGTTTGGTGAGCCTATGTCTGTTTTCTGTGATTTAAATATCATGTTTAGCTAATTGCTATGCTCTGAACACATTGGGACAGGTTTCAGAGGCTTTTGAGGACTTTTACAGGTGTTTTTTCCAAAGAGAACCTCAGGGAAGCTTATGGCCACATGTAGAAGAGGTCATGCCTGGATGAGCCATGATCCGTTTTCAGAGTGTTATTAGTCATTTTTGGGGTTTTTATGTGTTCTGATCTCAATGGTGCAGTTTTTTTTTCCATTGGAGTTGAGCAGCAGCTTGTAAGAGAACTTTTGACTAATTAATCCCAGAGAGCCAAGTCCATTATGGAGGCTCAAGGAGATGTAGACCGTAGGGGGGTGAACTCCTTTATCATGTTGTTCTTGTTGTGTGTTTGATGGTTTATTTGCTGCAAGTTGTGTTGATGTGTTTTCATTTCAAGCACATATTTAACCATTCAAAAGAACATATCTTCATGCATAAGCATTTACAAAAGGATACATGCACATTTAAAGGAAGAAGCATAAACTTAACACATAAGTTTATTTTTCATATTTTAACACATGAAGCAAGGTCCTGTAAAGTTTATTTTAATGAAGTAGGGGTGCTTGCATAGCATAACAAGTCAGCCTTCTATTTTCAGATCAATCCTTCTGAGGCTTTGATACTTGACAGATTCTGATTATACAAGGCTTGAAATTTCTCCATTTCTTTACTTGTTTTCACTACTTCTTGTTCTAATGATTCGCATCTTGTCTTCTTTTCTGATAGTTGTTGTTTCAGAATCTCTTCGATTTTATTTGCCTCTTCCAATTCTACTTTTAGTAGGACAAGGTCTTCACCAGGTTCTTGACTGTCTTTCTCTAACTGTATCAACAATTGTTTTTTCTTTCTGTTCTTGATTCTTAGTCTGTCAATCTCTTCCAATGCACTGATCATTTCTCCTTCCATGTCAACCATAGCTTCTTCATCATTCTCATCACTGCCTGTGCTTTTATTATCATAATTCTCTTTTTCCATAAGCATGAAGTCATTTACCTTATCTTCATAGGAAGAGTCACTATCGGTGTCTTCTGAGAAGTCATCATTGTTTACACATAAACTTTTATTTTTATCAAATCTCCTAGATTTGTGCTTCTCTTCACCTTCATAGTTCTTATCATGTTTCTTGTGTGGACATTTATTTGCAAAATGACCTATCCTTCCACATTTAAAGCATTTGAAAGGCATTTTACCTTTGTATTTTCCTAATCCCTTCTTTAGTCTCTTCACAAATTTTGCTTCAATTTCATCAGGCTCAGAATCCTCATTCTTGTCTTCTTTAAATGATGCTTCTCTGGAAGTGGGTTTATCTTTAATTATTCTCATTTCATATGGAGTGAGTGTTCCTAGAAGTTGATCAAACTGCAAGGTTTTTAGATCATTAAGTTCTTCTATAGCAGAGACCTTCGGGTTGAATCTATCTAGAAGAGATCTCAAGATTTTCTGAACTAAAGAAAGTTCCCCAATTGTTTCACCAAGTGCCTTCATTGCATTTACCATTTATTCTATTCTCAGAAAGTATTTTCCAATAGTTTCATCTTCCTTCATCTTCAGCTGTTCAAAATGTATTCTGTAGGTTTGAAGCTTTACATCCTTTACCTTCTCATTACCCTCATAACTGTTAATGAGTTTGTCCCACATTTCTTTGGCAATTCCTAGGTGCATAACTTTTACAAATTCTGCTTCTGCAAGCCCACTCAAGATAACATTCATGGCCTTAGCGTTGAAGCTAAATTCTAGTTTGTCATCCTTATTAGCTAGCACAACTGGCTTTACATAACCAGTCTCTACCACATCCCAGACATCTGCACCTAAAGCCATTATGTAGGTTCTCATTCTAACTTTCCAGAAGGCAAAGTTTGTTCCATTGAACAGAGGGGCCTTATTGGTTGAACTTCCTTCATGGCTTGACATGTTTAAGCTCTAGGATCTACCCTTAGATAAAAGGGGTTGGCTCTGATACCAATTGTTAGACAACTGAGAGGGGGGGTGAATCAATTGTTACCGTGCTTAAAAATTATGGTTATTTTAAACTCTGTGTAGAGACACTGAATGATGATCACAACAATGCAGGGAAATAAACAATGGCACTTTCAACATCATTCACATATATGAGAAACACAGAGACAGATATTTCCTGAGGAAACCCATGCAGGGTAAAAACCTCTTTTCCTTTATATGATAAGTAAGGGTTACATTCTTTATAGTATCATACATATGAGCACCAACTCATAATGAGGCTACAACCTCAGTTTTGCAAGCTGCAACTTGCTAAGAGCACCAACTCTCTATTTTCTCTAGCACCCACTAGAAGGAAGCACCAACTCCCTGGTTTCTCTAGCACCAACTCCTTGGTTTCTCTAGCACCAACTAGAAGGAAGTACCATCTCCCTATGTTCAAGCACCCACTTGAACCTTTGAGGACACCAGTCCTCCCTAGCTCCTCCCAACCACCCTGAAATATAAATCTTTGCTACTGAAACTTATTACAGTGATATGATGTTCAACAATGGCTTACTAGACTTATCACTATTTTGTTGCATTTTGTTGCTCTGTCTACCTCATTGCCTTTCTGCACACATCATGTGCGTTGTCTATTCTTCCTCTTTTTATGTTCTATGCTCCATGTCCATTCACTGCACAGTTCCTCTTATGTGTTATTCAACTGCTGCACTCTCCTCCTTCTTCACACATGAATCACCTTCACCAACAACAACCACAGCAACCACCAATAGCAACAACAACCTCATCTCTTCTCTATACCGTGTATATATAACTTCTATGCATCTTGTGCATGCAATATTTTCCATTCCTATGCACTCTCATACCGCGCCAATATCCTCCACCTCTCAAGTGCTCTACGTGATCATCATCGTAACTCTTCAACTTCTCTGGTTGTTTTCCCATGCGTTCAGCATCATTGGATATTATGTTGAGATTCCTCAACCTCTCTAGCAGTTGGGACTCTTCTTCTTCTCTGTGACAGTCGAGCTCACCTTCTATGTTTTAGTTACAGGCTTCCATGCTCATCCATTTGTCAATCCCTTCTAAAAATAGTCTTCTTTCACTTGGACGAAGCTTGGAGACTCTTCATCTCCTCTGGTGATCACACAGGGGTTTCTTTGAATTCTCTAGCAAATAGCATCAATGGTTTTTGGTATTTTCACTGTGTCGTGCATCAGTAGCCCTCTGATCAACACTTGATCTGACGGTTCAGATTGTATCGCGATTTCACCTATCGCGATATCAGGAATCCTCATGTCAATTTTCTTTGACATGTCTAACTCTCGATCCCCGATGCCTCTCCATTGACTGGAATCAACGGTCTAGATTTGATCTTGATTCAACGACTGCGATTTGAGTCGCAATTTTGCATATCAAGAAATCAGGATTCTTGTTGCAATGTTTCTTTGACATTTCCAAAACATGATCCTCGAAAGTCCGACGTGGTGTCCATCTGCTGACGTCACACATGGATTGACACGTGTTGAATACTGCCACGTGTTAGTCTGATTCGTGACTTACATGTGCCTGAAATGTTGAATCAGTCTGACACTTGTCATTACCTGGTTGTGCCACATGTTCCTAGTTGACATGGTCTGCTGACATGAGTCGGGTCGACGGTCTAGATCACATATTGATCTGATGGTTCAGGTTCAGTCGGGATTTCACACATCGCGATTTCGGGATTCTTGATGTCAATATTCTTTGACATCTCCAACTCTTGATCCTCGAAACCCCAACAGGGAGTCGGATCAAAGGTCCACATAACCCCCTGAGATGGATGGTCCTCCTGATTCTGGGATTTGTGAGCCCTCTACTCCTTGCACATTTTAAAGATCGTGCAGGTTTTCCTTGATCCAACGGTGGTCGGACCCTGTGCTCAGATCTGACACCTCTAACTTCAATTAGCCCTCCGACTGAGCTCGTGGTCCATGTGACCTCCCCCTATATGACCGCAGCCAAACCTCTTCATCAAGGTTTCGAACTTTCCAATGTCGAAACATGTATGTCCTCAGGATTCGCGATCCCTTGAATCCCGACGCACTCTTTACACACTAGCTCTCCTGGCTAGGCTCCTGGCCCATATGACCATTATCCTCATGACCGCAGTCTAACCACTCGTCGGGGTTTCGATATTTTCAATGCCGCAATGCATTGGCTCATGGGATTCCCGATATGTGAAACCCCGATGAGTCAACCCTCCTTTCGGGATTTCACCTTGGCTTTTCTCGATGGTAAACCTCATGCAGCTTCTATCCGATCTGATGGCTGACGGGATTTCTGAATGAGATCCAACGGCTCTCGATCTCTCCCTTCTGTAGGCTTCTCCTGAGCTCCTCCTAGATGTAGAAACCAACAGTCCATATCTTCTTGTTCAGCCGATCTGACAGCGGTTGTGCTCCCTCCTGAGCTTTGCACACTTTCCTCCCAACCTTGGGAGAATTACAAGTTCTCAATGGCCTCGACCTTTGTATTCCTTCTCCTCTGTGATCTCTTGTATCTTGAGCTTTGATGCGCGCATTCTCCTCGACGTTGTTCCTCTTGAGCTTTCACTTCCGAATCCCCAAGGGATTCTTGGACTTCTACGCCTCTGCAGAGTCTTCACATGCACACTCAGTGTTGTCTCTCCTGAGCTTCTCAAACGCTCAGATCCCTAAGAGATTTTATTCTTCTTCCTTTCTCTTGCAGATGGAGAAATATGGATGCCCTTAATTTTATCCTTCTACCTATTAAACGCACTACATTCGACTCTGCACTAATTCCTCCTGAGCTTACGTTGTTCATGTTTTTCCATTGATGCACACTTTGATCCTCCCATATTCAATGTTGTACTTGCCATCAATGACAAGCATACTCTACCTGTTAAACATTTTCCAACAATGTTGATTGTACTTCAACCCCATGCTCTCCAATAATTATGGTATGTGACTCTCACACCCACCCACTGATAGGTATTCAACGATTGGGCTCTCATACAGTAAACTAGAAAATATAAGGTTTGACAAAATGACAATAAAATTTAGAAATATGGATTTGGCTTAATACATATAAACCATTTCCCCCTTAAATATATCTTATACACTCCTAGGAATTCCTTTCTCTTATGGATTAATCATCCCCCATATCTTTCAATATTCCCAGTAGCTAGCATCACATTATTTTTATTAAAATCAGAAAATACATTCTTCATTTTACATTGTTTGGCCATAACCACATTCATATATTCATTATACATTAATTAAGTTGTGGATTATATTGGGGATGGTACATTCCCCCTCCCCTACAAATTTGCATTATCTTCGGTGAAAAGAACCATGTCAATATACATATACAATTTTATATCACAATATTTAGAAAATAAAATTCTAAAATTTTCTTACTCTCCAACAACAGTTCCAGCCATAATCTCTCGTTCTTCTCAACATGTTGACCCAAATATTGTTCCCCCTTCACTACCCTCATCCCATCAGGTTACACCATTCTTTTATCAATGATATCAACATAATTCACCAAGAGTTCTAAGAAGTGGTTCCAGAATGTAGCTTCCCAAAAAATGGAGTCTTGCATTTTCAACTTCTATTTTTTTCAAATTTGAAATTTTTTTGTGGGTATTCCTGCTACATAGTTTCTTCATGCTCCCATGTTGCCTCTTATGGATCATAGAAAGTCCATTGAACCTTTACCATCACTATGGATTTTTTCTAGAGCACTTTGGAATTCTAGTCCACGATGTGTACTGGTTCCACCCCGAAATCCCCTTCTTTTTCCACCTGGATCATAGTTCAATCAAATATGTGGTTAGGGTCAAGCACATATTTCTTTAATAATGACACATGTAATGGACTATGCACTCTCATGGATGCAGGAAATGCTAGCATGTATGCAACTGAACCTACCTTCTCTATTATTTCAAAAAGGCCCACAATATCTTGCTGCCAACTTTGGGCAGCAACCCAATTACATTGAACTTATTTTTTCTTTCACTGTTATAAAAACATGTTCACCCACTTTAAAATCCCTGAAAAATATATTCTTGTATGCATAAAAAAAAAATTGGTCCTATTCAAACTTTAAATTATGTCTAATATTTATCATCTGCTCTTCCATTTCCCACAACAAATCTAACCCAATGATAGCTTTGTCTACTAGGTTATCCTAGCTCACTGGTGTGTTACACTTCTTGCCATACAATGCTTCAAATGGGATCATTTTTAATGAGGCTTGGTACCTATTATTGTAATCAAAATCTACTAAGTGGTTGTAATATTCCTACTTTGATGGTTGGTCCATCACACACATTATGAGCATGTATTCAATTATTTTTTGGGTCCTCTCTATTTTCCCATCTGAATCTAGGTGATACGTTGTGTTGTTATTTAAATTTGTTTGAAATCCTTTGAACAAACCTTTCCAAAAATTAGATGTAAAATTTGGATCTTTGTCTGAAACAATTTCCTTAGGCAATCCATGTAGCCTGACAACTTCCTTCATGTAAATCTCTACAATATTTGTTTCCTTGTGTGTTGTCTTCACGAGAATAAAATGTGCAACTTTTGTTAATGTATCCACCATCACCATGATGGAATCATGTTGCTTCACTATCCTAGGTAATTTTGTAATGGAATCAATTGTAACCATTTCCAATTTCCACTCAGGAATGGGCAATGGTTTTATCATCCCCGATGGATGTTTATGCTCTATCTTCACTTTCTGGCACTTTAGACACCTAGCTATGTAATTATCCACTTCTTTCTTGATTCCTGGCCAAAAGTATTGGCTTCTTATAGATGAAATTGTTTACTAATATCATGGGTGCCCAACATATGGCACATTGTGCATTTCCCTCATCACTATATTTTTCAGCTCACTAGAATTTGGCACATACATTTTTCCTCTATACGTGAGTATTCCATCCTATTTCAACTAATAATAATTAATTTTTTGTTGTAAATTGACTTACTATAATGTCTCTTTTATTTTTATATATTGTTGATATGAATTTGCAACCTCTAAATATATGTCTTTTAAATATTTTTTGTACATGATAATGGTTGAAATATGCATTTCATGAGTTCTTTTACTAAGTACATCAGCTGCCTGATTTTCCTTTCATTTTATATGTTTAATTTCAAATTCATATTCACTAAGGAATTCAAGCCATGTAGTTTTTTCTGGAATTTAATGTTGGTTGTCCAAACAAATTCTTCAAATCACAATGGTCTATCCTTAGCTCAAATCGTCCCCCCATGAGGTAATGTCTCCACATGTTTAGCACATGTACAATGGCTTATAATTCCAAGTCATGTGTAGCATAATTCCTTTTGTTCTCTTTTAGTTTTCTAGACTTATATCACACCATGTGATATTTTTTATTGAGGACTCCACCAAGCCCTTTCTTGCATGCATTAGTGCACACCACCAAATATTCATCTAGATCTAAAATCTTTAAGATTGTACACTTGTCAAAATATCCATCAACTAATGAAAACTCTTTTCACACTCAGAGGCTCATTCAAATTTCACTCCTTTCTTTTGCAAAGAAGTGATTGGGCTTCCAATCTTTGAAAATTATTTTATGAATCTTCGGTAATAACCGATAAGACCCATAAATGATCTGAACTCTATCACATTTATTGGCATTGGCCATCCTCTAATGTCCCTATCTTCTTGAGATAAACCACTATACCATCTATTGAAATAATATGCCCCAAGTAGTGAATCTTCTTTTGATAAAAGATACACTTACTTAGTTCAACATACAATTTATGCTCTCTCAAAACTTGCAACACCATTCTCAAATGTTTCACATGTTCCTCTTCTATCTTTGAGGAGATGATAATATCATCTAATAAAACAATCACAAACTTGTTCAGGTACTCCCTGAATGCTCCATTCATCAGGCACATGAAAAATGTTGGGGCATTTGATAGCCCAAATGGCACTACTGTAAATTCATAATGTCGATGTCTTTTCTTGAACAACATCTTGTTGATGCCATCTCTTCCTTTATCATCACTTAATGATAACCTGATCTCAAGTGAATCTTAGAAAAGATACTTGCACCCTTGAATTGATCAAATAAGTCATCAATCATTGGAAAATGATATTTTTTTATTTATGGTGACCTTATTCAAATATATGAAATCAACACACAACCTTAAGGTTCCATCCTTCTTCTTTAAAAAATGAATTGGGGCTCCCCAAAGTGATTCACTTGGGCATATATACCCCTTCTTCAAAATCTCTTCAAGTTGCATCTGCAACTCTTTCAATTTTGGTGTGCCCATTCTGTAAGGTGTCTTGGACACTGGGGTAGATCCTGGCACCAAATCAATAGAGAAATCAATGTCTCTCTTTGATAGAAATCCTGGAATTACCACAAAAACATCTTCAAAATCCATCAAGACTGAATGGCATTCAATACTTGCCACTTTAACTTTAGTTACCTCTTCAATATGGGTTGCAAAAATTTGACATCCATTCCTGAAACTCTTTTTCAGCTACATGGATGAAATTTCTCTAACATCTACAACTCTTGAAATGCATTGAATATTTCCTTACTTCCATTCCTCATCAAAACAAGTCATTGTCTTGTTGTAACACTCTAGGATAGAATGGTGTTTTTCCAACCAATACATGCTAATTAGATAGTAGTGTGAACCCAATGGTATGATTTTCACATCTACCTTTGTGTTGATTCCATTCATGTATATTGGACAATATTTAACCAGTTGATTGATCTTTCTCTTAGCCCCTATGGCTAAGTGAACTAACCAAGATTTCTTATGATTACTCATTTGCAAGTGAAATATTTCAACAATATTATAGCTTATCTAAGTATGACTATCTCCATAATCAATTAAAATTGCTATGGGTTGGTTATCAATATTACCTTTCACTTAAATCATGGGGGATTGATACTCTGCTTTCTTTTTGTCAAAGGCTACATAAATGCTTGGCATGCTTCCTCCCTTGTCTTCAATTGTTTCAGCCTCCTGAATGTTGTGAACAATCCTCATTCTTTCTCCTTTGTGAGGGTAGTCCCTATCAAACCTTTGGATTTTTACCTTCTCATCCTTTATGAATTCCACATACTTCAGTAATTCAAATAATCTCTTCTCATACTCATCCATTTTTGTGCTTCCCAATTTTATTTCAAGGAACTCTTTCAACTCCATTTCATATTAATGCTCAGAAAAAAAAAATTCTCTTGTAAATTTCCTTTGAACTACCTCCATGATATATTATTATCATCAAGGTGTTTGGATTGCTTAAGCTACTCCACACATGTTTTATTTTCCTTACAAGTGGTAGGTCACAATTATTGTTTCTAACCTAGAGAGATAATAATGTATATGGAAATATTTCTTTTTGTCTCCCTTCCTATGCTCACCATTGAAAGTTTGTGACTTGATTTTCCTAAATTCACCTTGCAAGATGTCTCCCTCATGCCTTCTCCTTTGCCTCCTAAAAGGGGACACACTTGGGCAGCTTCCTAGCCTTGAACTTGCATGAAATATCCTAGTGGATTTCTCTGGGGAATGATGGAACCTACTCATTCTCCTTGACTTCCTTCCATTCTCATGACCATCGCTTCTACTATGGGATTTGGATGTTGTAAAATGTCTAGCACTATCCTTCAAAGCCCTTATTGGCTTGCCTCTGTAGCATATTCAGACTCTAAAGTATCACCTCTTTCCCTTTCATAATCTTCTCATTCCCATAACTTATCACTTCTCTCTGCAGGCTCCTCATAGCTACAAGATCCTTCTTGTCTCTCCTTCCCTTAGATTATGTCTCAACATTTCCCATGCTGACATGTATCCCTCTGAACTTGTATTCATGACTGTAGGACCCCTGGGCATATTCCATGGCCTTGATTCTCATATAGGAACTAATTGCCTTCCTATACCTCTAAATTCTACAAGAAAATGTGCATGCAAACAATTTTATGTTAGACAAAAAATATATACATACACCATTCTGGAAAAGAATGCATACATTTTTCATCTCTTTAATGCCACCAATCATGTTCTTTGAGTTGACTATAAAATTTACTCATCGGATTGATTTTATGGGTCGATATATGGATTCTCCTCCTCAATAAATTTCTAATGACAATTCATCTTCCCAATTCTAAGTTATGAGTAGAAAGTTATGGTCATTAGAAATTTTTACTATTTTCCCCCTTTTAACTTGGTATGCTACAGATGTCTTCTTCCTCTTCCTGCACATTTTTAGGTACCTGGATTTCAAATATGGCTCTATGTATGTCTTATATGGTCCATAATATTTCCACACAATACTCATGGACCCCAAACTGACTTTGGAACAATGCATTATGCCCCCTGGAAGTAAATTGGTGCCCAAATGTTACCTTGTATTGTTTAGGATGCAACTTATTCATATAAGCTTTGTTTTGTGATCGAAATAGCTCATTGGAAATATATCTTAAAGTTATTTAATTTAATTTGTAGAGACTCTATGTGGTGCCTTTGGAACTTACAGAATTGAAAATTAGAACTCCTAAAAACGTTGTTTAGGCCCTCAAAAATTCCCTCCAAAATTATGACGTGTAAAAGCATCATATTTTTCTAACAATTTGACTGGTTATTGTTGACATGGTCATTGATGTGTCTTTCTAGGTCCACGTGGAACCCTGAGGTGATTCCATGTCAACCACTTGGCCACCCTATCCATACCCCTTCATCCTTCATCATCTTCCTCTTTATCGCTTTCTTTACCTCTCTCTTCTACCTTACCTTTTACACTTACCTTCGCATTTTAATGTATAAATAAAAATAACATAAAATATTTTTTTTTAACATTTTTGGACCCCAGTCATACCGAATTCCATATGGAGCCACCATAGTGTCCCATGCTATTGACGGGTCCCATCCATACCTTACCTCTAGTATTTCCCATTGGTCGCAGTGATGTGCGAGTCCCATCACGTGCCTTTACCTTTGACACGACACTTACATGTTCCCTAGATATAATGTTATATATCAGAAGATGATCAATGGCCCAAAATAATCATGCATCATCAAAAAGTGTGAGGGTTATCATCCCTCTATAATGTGAACCCAAAAACAGCCACTGACAGGCGACCCATTTCTATTGGTTTCGCATCACTAAGAAGCATTTCCAAAATCGCCATGGAGCCATGCGATACCACTTACCTCCCTACTCTGATATCACTTGTGGAATTGGTCATATCTCTGCCACTGTGGTCCCTACCACCATGGAATTCCACATCACCATTGCCACATCACTACCACATCACTCTCCACATGGCCTCCACATCATGCTAAAGTCATGGTATGGAAAATTACCCAAATTTTCAATAATGCCTAATTTAAATTTTTCCACCATGGCAGCCATGAAATTATGAAATTAAGCTTGATATGGCCAATTTTTCATCCCCGTTCATGTCAATTCGACATATGCACCCAAAATTCAAAGCTTCCACATCGAATCCTCAATGAATTTCGTTGTAGGAATTGGGGGTTTTTCCAAATTTCACCCAATCTCACCCCAGAATGCTCTATATTGTCCGAAATTAGACCAATTACAAGCCCAAAACACTCATTCATAGGTTAAAATTGGGGATTTTAACCCTTGAGCTCAATTTCCTCAAATTCCTCATAAAAATTTTCCCAAGTTCACTTGAGTAATTTGAAAAATAATTTTTTCGACACCCTTTGAGATTTAATTATGGAAATTAGCTTCTCCTTGTTGAGTCTAGCCCATTCAATCTTGGTGTTGAACTTGTGGCTATGATACCAATCTATAACATTCCCCAACTTAATCAAGGAACATTACTACATGGAAATACACATAAAAATAAAAAAATTATGCTAACTCATTTCTTGTAGCTTACCAGCTACAAATTATACATAGAATTAAATAGATTTTGATGCCCACAATTAAATGCATCTATAAAATTCTAAATGAATGATGATGCAATCAATTAATCATCTACAACAACACATAAAACCATTCTCATACATAGGGTAAAATGCATAGCCATAAGACTCATAAGAAAACTCAAATAATAGATAAACACTTATCTTTTTAAAATGTTTGTGCAACTAGCTTCCTAGGAAGAATGCTCCACCCAACCATAGAATTTTTATTCCAAATATCAACAAGTCACCACCAATATGGGGCTAGGAATCCAAAAAAGAAGGGTGCCTCTCATAGTCCACTCACAACTCAATAAACCACAACCCGCTGGTATAATACTACAACTATCCTAAATTTCCTCCATCTCTCTTCCTCTTGACCTTCCCAACACAAGGAATGTACCCCTTCACTATTATCAGTCCATCGGGCATCCCATTCATTTATCTATTTGTTTGGAACTCAAGAGAACTCACTGCTAAGAAAATATAATAGCAAACATTTGTTGTTACAGTGAAACTCCCACGGGAGTTCACTCTTCATGCCTGACAACCCAACTCTTCAATATTTAGCTCCAAAATTCTCCAACATGCTCTAGAATTCATCTAGCCTTCTTTCTCTAGATTTGGTACTCTTTTTTCCTTACTCTCTAATTTTTGTTCACGGTAAGACTCCATGTGAAAAAATACATATTCACCCCATACAATTTTTCTCAATTTTCCTACGACACTTGAATGTTCACTCTACCCAATATTGATTGTAATTCAACCCCATGCTCTCCAATAAATATGGGATGTGACTCTCACACTCACCCCTAACAGGTATTCAATGATTGGGCTCTCATACACTCAACCAGAAAATATAACGTTTTCCAAAATGATAATAAATTCAAATTATGGGTTTGCATTAATACCCATAAACCATTTCCCTCTTGGACTCCTCTTAGACACTCCCAAACATTCCCCTCTATTAATCCCTAATATTAGCTCATTACCCCTTCATTGGGGCATATTATATTAGTAATGTTGTTTTATTTATGTCGGCTTTAGGCCATTAGTTGTAATTATACCTCCTAGTCTCCTATATATACCAAGGAGACATTTTCAATTTGAATCATCTTGTACTTGAACATTTAACTGGAGTAAAAGGAGGTTTACCCCTCGAAGAGGCTTATTATCTAAAATTATCTCTTTTTCAAGGCGTTGAGTACTTTTTCTGAGGATTTTCTATGCTATATTGATATTTGGTTCTTAACATATGGTATCAAAGCTCAAGGTCTTTAGGTTTCGCTGCTACATCTAAGACACCTTGGCATTTTCACTATAAATTATTTTTTCTACAATGTTTTAGAATGAATATTTAGTAGATGGATCAAGGTACGTTGGGTTAAAAATTCATCTCCTGAGGCCTTATACTTTTGGAGATACACTCTGTACAAGATAGGGTTCTGGAATCATCCTGAACTGATTCATTGTGGAATTTTCACTATAAAATATTTTCTGTAATGTTTCAGACCCTTAAATATGGAGTCTATTTATAGAAATTAGTAAGGTAGCCGTGGTAAAAATTTCATCTTATGGGTCATCTTAAATTTGTAGATACACCCTGTGTAAGATAGGGTATCTGACTAGTCCTATTGACTAGTCTCAAGAAGGTGTTCCAGGTAAAACAATCATAACTTCTTCCTAGAGTATCCAAATTGAGTGGGACTAGTTTCATTGGATCGTGGACAGTCTTCAGTATCTATGATGCAAGTTTCAGAATTTTATATCAATTATTTTGTGCGAGGAACACTATACAAGTGAGATCTCCTGGAAAGGCCAAAAATCAACAAGTTGTGGGGAAGTTACCGTAATTTCCACTTGGCACATCCAATTTTGATCAGACCCATGGCATTGTAGAGAAAAAATATCAGAGAACTACATAAAATAAATTTTCATACCCAAAAGGACCGAAACTTGGGAGATACAAGAGAATAAATATTGTTTAGAAGAACCACCTCAAAATCAAGGTTCAAAAGTGATACTTGGCCAACATGCCACCAAAAAAGGGAACCTCTACACCAAATAAGCCTTCAGAAAATCCTACTTCGATTCTTGATGAAGGTGAAGAAATGTGTAGGGACATAAATGATTTACAAAAGAAGATAGTAACAAAATATGAACTACAAGAGATGATGGAGGGTTTAAAAGGGGAGATCATGGAGGTATTGAAAATTTTCATAATAGAGAAGACACCTGAAAGTGAAAATGCATCCCATGAAATTCATGATGAGGACACAAGGAAGGTGAATCAAGAATGGAAAAACTCCAACTTTCGTTTGAAGACCAACCATGTTCCTAAGATTTATATGAGGAAGTTTGATGGCAAGGACCCAATCACATGGATACTTCAGATGGAGCAATTCTTTGATCTCCATAATGTGCCACATACACAAAAAGTACGAATTGCTTCTTTATATTTAGAACCTAATCAATTTGTATGGTATCGA
>ML792855.1:227014-277146 GCA_009831015.1 Picea engelmannii | reverse complement strand
TAGTCTCCTATATATACCAAGGAGACATTTTCATTTTGAATCATATTATACTTGAACATTTAAGTGGGGTAAAAGGAGGTTTCCCCCTCGAAGAGGCTTATTATCTGAAATTATCTCTTTTTCAAGGCGTTGAGTACTTTTTCTG
This sequence comes from Picea engelmannii, assembly GCA_009831015.1. Lineage (NCBI taxonomy): Eukaryota > Viridiplantae > Streptophyta > Pinopsida > Pinales > Pinaceae > Picea > Picea engelmannii. Next base: position 277,001 of record ML792855.1, on the reverse strand, counting down.
AGGATTTTCTATGTTATATTGATATTTGGTTCTTAACACCCTCTCCTGTGGAATTATCATCCCCCATCTCTATTCATATTCCCAATAGTTGGAATCACATTAGTTTTATTAAAATTAGAAAATAAATTTCGCATTTTACCTCGCTTGGCCATAACCACATTCATATATGCATCATACATTAATTAAGATAGGGATTATAGTGGGAACGTTACATCATAAACCAATGCAATGCCACTTCCTTTAAAATAGATCGAAAGAGTCTCGTATTTTGAGAATATATTTTACAGTGATAAGTAATATAGAGATCCTCAAATTAAAAGATATATGTGTTAGGATATTCTATGATCAATCCATGGAAATGGGGGAAAACAAAGGATTAGTGTTTTTCATCCTTCTCTATTTCTTGAATAGGAAGTTGAAAAACAATTGTTTGATCTTCTCCTTCTTCTACCATAATTTCCAAAGAGAGAGATCCTTGTACAATCTTAGTTCTTTCTAACCTTTCTTATATTTGAGAGTGGAAAATATTTGTGGCTACCCTTGCAACAAATAATCCTCCTCGTCTTGATCCTTCATAATATTCAGCAAATTCTTCAATAAAATGTTGTATGTTAGTTGGAATTTATGCAACATATTGTTATTAATACTCTTTAATTTTCCTTTTCTCTACTGCGGGGATTTCAAACACCTATTGATCCTATTACCTACTAGTTCCAATTCAACTCAAACAAAAAATGTATGGTTTTAGTGGAAAATATCCTAATTTATCTCTAAGACAATGTATGCATCCTAGTTATAAATCTAAAAACAATTCAAGACACTACAGGAATAAATGTCAACCTTCAACCTGGAAATGCTTCTATCATTAATATTCTATATCATAGATTATATCCTATTGTATTTTTTTAGGAACCTCCCCAACAATTCTGTCATAAAGTGACAAGCTAAAAAATTACAACAATAAAATAATTTTTTTTGTGAATAAAAAGTGGATCCTTATATTAATTCCAACTGAAAGCTTACAAAAAAGACCTACAGACTATATACTTACACAAAAAATCCATCAGTGAGTCCTTCGGGACATGATCGACGGTCCATATTTCCTTTGGATCAAGGATCTAGATCTTCTCTCGCATTTCGCGATTTTTTGTTTCACGACTTGGGAAGACAACTCCCTCCATGCTACAGACTATCGATACTTGAGTCCTGAAGTCTTCTCGTGTCAGATTAATGGAACCAGATCGACGGTCCAGATATCCTCAAGCTCCAATGGTCCATATATGTTCTGTTAAGAACTTAAATAGATCTACAAATATAATCACCACAAATATTGAATACACAATAGATCCATAGAGAAAGATAGAAGAAACCACACTTTATTATTACCAAACCCTTGAGGTAGGGAAACACCATACAATGGATCCTATTATGGAAGGGATCCTCTCTTTTTCACTTGCCTCTTCGAGGGGGCATTAAGAACCTGAATAGATCTACAAATATAATCACCACAAATACTGAATACACAATAGATCCACAAAGCCATATAGAAGAAACCACACTTTATTATTACCAAACCCTTGAGGTAGGGCAACACCATACAATGGATCCTATTATGGAAGGGATCCTCTCATGTTCACTTGCCCCTTCGAGGGGGCATCCTCCTATGGACATACAACTCACAATACAATACTTCTCTTCATGTCTCATTACATTTCTTGAACCCCTTTATATAGTGCTACCATCACTTAAGAACATTCTAGAGGAGGAATCTTCTAGAAGTAGAACCTTCTAGGAAGTCCTCTTACATTTATTATATCTAATTACCCATTTATTATATCTAACTACCATAGTGGGCCTTATTTAATAATATAGTGGACCTAGTCCACATTACATTGAATGACCTCCACTATTATCACTATGGGCCCTCTGGGTCCCCCCACTGCCTCTCTAGCTACCTTACATGTTCTCACTTTTTGCGCTTTCGCATTTCGCAATTTCATGACTTTGGAAAATAGTTGCCTTCTTGCTTCGGACTCTCGATAGTTGAGTTCCTAAAATTTTCTCACATTAGATCAATGGGACTAGATCAATGGTCTAGATCTCTTCTAGTACCAATGGTCCAGATCTATTCTCGCTTTTCATGATTTCGCGATTTTTAAAATAGATTCCTTCACGCTTCGGATTCCTGATAGCCGAGTTCCCAAAATTTTCTCGTGTCAGATCAATAGGACCAGATCGATGGTCTAGATCACTTCTAGTACCAATGGTCCAAATATATTCTCATTTTTCATGATTTTGCAACTTTGGAAAATAGTTGCCTTCACTCTTCGGACTCCCGATAACCGATTTCCCAAAATTTTCTCACGTCAGATCATTGGGACCAAATCGATGGTCCAGATCTCCTTTAGCACCAATGGTCTAGATCCACTCTAGATTTTCGTGACTTCAATAATTTGGGAAACAACATCCTTCATGATCCTAACTCCTAATTTTCGAGGTCCCGAAATCATCTGTCGACTGATGATCTTCTGCATTGACGCTTACGGTTTCCCTCTCTCCTGAGCTTCTGATCATTTCTGACTTGGAAGAAATTCTACGTAGATAATGGTGGCACCCCATCGAGATTGGGTCCATCTAGCTGGGAAATCTCCTCACATTGGAGCCAGAGGTGTGAGCTTTGGGCCTGCCTGAAATCGTGGAGAATGATCTGCTGCATCGAGTCAACCCCTGCATTGGCCAATCTATCTACAACTTTGTTTTCACTTTGCCAAATGTGTGAAGGGATTAGAGTTAGAGAAGGTCTAAGAAGATCCTGGAAGCGGTAAAGAGGGCCAAGGAGGTGCTAGCTGGGAGTGATTTTCCCTGGATCTCTTCCATTTATGATTTTTATTGCCAAGTCTATTATGATTTGAAGTCTCCTTCAATGATCAGACGGGCGAGGTTTTGATCTAGAGTCATTTTCACTCCTTTGATGAGGACCCAAATTTATGTTGAATTGTTGGTGTTGCATCCGATATTTTATGTAGTAAGGCTTTGAATTTGGCCCAAGTTGTTTCTTATGACTGCTCCATAGCCTGAGTGTCCTAGATTTCCTTTTGATGCTCCATCAAAGTTGACCTTATGGAATCCTAGCAGGGGGGGAGCCACTTAGAGGGACTGAGGGATTTTGAAATTAGAGGGGGCTGCTGAGGAGGGATGGAGTGTTAAAACAAGAAGCCCTAAGATTTGAGGAGCGAGAGCTCACCTGGGTCAGTGGGGAAATCTTCCTTGATCCATAATTGTAGCTGAAGAGTTTCCTATAGATGCAGGAGGATTGTATTCCAGAGGAGGGTGGGAGGAGATGGTTGGGAATGAAATATTCTTTTGTTCCTCTCTTTCCATAGTTGCCAAACTATGAATCCTGGTAAGAGTTGCTAGATAGGAATTTTGAAGGAACAAGAGCCTCAATCCCTGATGGTTCTTATGATGTTATTTTTAACTCGTTTGGTTCTTCTCATGAACTGAACGGCCTAGTTCCATATATTCTCACTGAGTAGACAATTATTTACGAGGTGCTCCATGGTTTCTGACTAGAGATGCAAGAGATGGCAGATCGAGGGGCCAATGAAACCGTGTCTTTGAATATTTTCCAGGGTTAAGATCTTGTTCTGGAGTAGAAGTCAGAGGAAAGTAGAGATTTTGGGCCAGATTTTTGATTTCCATATTGTTGTCCAGATGTTGTCTTTCTGAAGGTTATGAAAATTCTCCTAAAGAGTGTATCACTCCTTGAGAGTGAAGATTCCATGAGGTGTGTATCCCCATCTGAGAATGTCTTGGTCTGTGATTTTCTGGATTCACCTTTGGGTTGTAGCTTGTTTCTAATGCTATAGGTCACAGTTAATTTCCACTTGGAGTTCCCAATGAGTAGATTTCCAGCTTCTCCAGGGAGAGTCGTTGGGGGTTTCTGTCCATAGATCTACCACTTTGAGAGTGGAAATATCTTGAATGTGATTTTCGTCGGATTGTAGATTTTCTTCCAGTCATAAGGGTGGAATTTTTTTCCAAGAATCCATCCAGAATAGGGCACTTTGTCCATTGCAAACTTCCCAGAAAGCATGTTCTTGTATGAGTGGTCGATTTTTCCAGGCCACATTCCAGATGTTGGAGCCCTGAATTTTCCCCTGCATTCTTATAAGTTGAATTTGGTGCGTATTTGGGGCATATTTTCATTTCCATAGTTTTGCCCAGATATCTGCTGGATTTTTGAGCCATATCCACCAAATTCTTGCTCACGTGATGCTATTTAATTTACCACGGTCTCGGAGGCCCAGACCACCTGAAGATTAGGGCTTATAGACTTTGTCCCAACTGACTAGGGCTCATTTTTTGTTCATGTTGTGTCCATGCCATAGAAATTTTCTTTGAAGATTCCTTATTTTCTTTATGATAGATTGGGGGCCAACTAGGGCTGAGAAGAGGTAAGTTGGGATGTCTTGGAGGACTGACTTTAAGAGAATGATTCTGGCTGGAAGGTTGAGGGAGCGAAAGATCCAGTTGCTAAGATGGTTGGTGATGGAGAGTAGGAGAGAATCCCAGGAGATGTTTATGGTTGTTGAGTCAGAAAGAGGGAGTCCCAAGTGGCGAGAGGTCAAAGTGTAGATAGGGGTATTTAGAATTTAAGAAAGGTGATGTTGGATTTCCACAGGAGTATTGAAAAAGAAGATTTGTGATTTGGCCATATTAAAGGTGGTGCCAGAGGCTTCACTGAAATCACAGAGGATGGAACTTAGTTTACTTGATTCTTGCATCGTGGGGGTGTTCATTAGTAGTGTGTCATCGAAAAATTAGATGTGGGAGGATGCCAGTTGTAATCTGTGAAGAGGGAGGCCTTGGAGGGATCCATTTTGAATTGAGGCCTTGATATAGCGTCCTAGACCTTCAACCATTATGACAAAAAGAAAAGGGGAGAGAGGATCGCCTTTCCTTATCCCTCTTGAGGGGGAGAAGGGTTGAGAGGGGACACCATTGAAGAGGATTGAGAAAAATGTTGAGGAAATGAAGTTTGTTATCCAGGAGACCCAGTCCTTGTTCAAACCAAAATTTGATAGGATCACTTTCATGTATTTCCATCTTAATTTGTCAAAAGATTTTGAAAGGTCAAGTTTTATAAGCATACCTGGAGTGCGAGTGATTTTGAGCGAGTGAATGATTTCATGGACAAGAATGACACTATCCATGATTCTCCTTCCTTCAACATATTCTAATTTCTCCTTGGAGATGATGAAGGGTAGAATTGGTTTGATTCTTAGAGGTATGACCTTGGAAATGATTTTGTAGATCATGTTGAAAAGAGTTATGGGTATGAAGTTCCTCGGATTTGTGACTCTTTATTCTTTGGGTATTAGGGTGAGGAAAGTGGAATTTAGTGCTGGAATAACTTTGCCTGAGTTGTGTGATTCCTCCACCAGATTCCACACTTCCTCCATTAACATTGGCCAACAGGAGTGGAAGAATTTTGTTGTGAAACCATCTGGACTTGGAGCCTTGCATGTGGATAACTCTTGAATAGACCGATCCACTTCTGCTTGTGATATTGGTGTCATGAGAGACTCATTATGTTCCTGGGTGATTATAGTTGGGATATTTTGGGTCACCTCCTCTATTGCTAAGGTGTGGTCCACCTTGGGTTCTGAGAGGAGAACCTTGTAGAAGTCTGTCACCTCATGCATTATTTCCTGATGATTTAACAAGTTGTTTCCTTGTGAGTCATCCAACTTCATGATGTGATTGATCAGGAACCTATGGAACATAGAATGGTGGAATAATTTGGTGTTCTTCTCTCCTTCGTTGAGCCATTGAACCCGAGATTTATGTCTCCACAGGATTTCTTCTTGCTTGTGTATTTCTTCTTGCTTGTGTATTTCTTCTAGTTGCCTTTTGAGTTCACTCTCCTCCTGCTACTGAGTGATTATGTATCCTTCTTGAATGAACTGTCCCTAAAGGTTATCTAGTTTTTTTTCCAATATTTTCCTCTCCTAGAAAATGTTCCCAAAGACTTATTTGTTCCATTTGCACACCTGTTGCTTAAAAATTTTTACTTTTTTTCTGGAAGCAATAATTTGTTTTGCCCGTGTGTGTTTCTGCAATGCTCCACTAATGACGGGCTAACTCCTGGAAATTTGGATGGGAGAGACAAAAATTTCAAATCTGAAGGGTTTAAGCTATTGGGGTGGCAATAATGTCAACCTGGAGATGAACCAACCAATGGTCCGAACCTACCTTTGGGAGGATGTTGGAATCTACTAGGGAGCTTTTCAAGAGAAGAGTTTCTGAGATGAGGAAGTGATCAATCCTGCATGATATTTGATGGTGATCTGATATTTTGTTGGTCCAGGTGTAGGTGCCATTGTTGTTCTCAATGTATACCAATCTGAGGTTCTCTTTGAGTTCCTGGAATTTTACGCTATCATGCTCTAAGCTCTTTTTTCCCCCTCACTTCTCCTCGAGCGTGAGAAGCATGTTGAAGTTGCCCCCTATTATCCATCGCTTTCCATTTTCTAAGGAACCTAGGTAATCCAGGTTTTGAAGAAAGAGGTCTTTGTCTTGGCAGTTATGCGGTCCATAGGAATTTGTGATCATTTCTTCCTTGTCCGATCTGATGGCTCTGTAGTGTGTTGTGATGGTGCACGGAGTGGAGAATACTTGATCAAGGATGATTGTTGCAAGATTCCATAGGATGGCCAGGCCTCCTGAAAACTCTTTTGAGTCCATTTGATAGGATTTGCAATTACACCAACATATTTTGATGATATCTTCGATAGTTTTCCCTACAAATTTTGTCTCGTGTATCAAGAATATATCAGGGTCTTCCATTTTGATGCAGTTTCGAAGAATCCTTTGTTTGGATCTTCCATGTAGGCCTCTGATATTCCAGGTGAGGATCTTCATAGTTAACAATTAGGTGGGTGGGAAAAGGATCTCTCTGAGAGCTTGTGAATCTGTCCTAAGTTTAGGGATGATTTTAGGGGCTAAATTTCGCTTATGGGCTAATTTTCCATGGTTTTTCCAAAAATGAGATTCGCTATTTTAAAAATGATTCGCCCAGATTCTATAGGATAAAATTATTTTAACTTAAAAATTGCCAAAATTTTATAAAAATTATATAAAATCCTTAGAAATTTGAATATTTTTACAAAAATATTGCCAAACATTTATAGTTAGCATATGAAGGATTAGTAAGATTCGCCAAGGTTTCTAAATTTTAAAATAAATTTCCATCCTTAAAATCATCCCTACCTGAGTTGATCATATAGTTTCTTGCTTCCTTTATTAGCTGGTGAGCCAATTTTATGGCTTGTCTCTTGTTTTATTTTGGGTGTTTTCTTGGATCTTGGTTTGGGTCTTTGTTGATCCCCAGCCTTGATGTAGCCCCTGATGACGAGTCCAGAAATACTTTGTGAACTTTCCTGAGTTGGTCCTCTAGTAAGGTTTCAATATCCTTCTTGTTGAGTGCTTCTTCTAACCTGTCTAGGCCGATTTTTGCTAGGTCCTGCTCATCCATTTCCATGACTGTGTCTTCCTCTCTTTATGGTTCCTTCCCTGAGACTGGGTGAGTCTGTGGATCTGCTTGGTTTGTTGGGTTTTGATACTCTTGTGATGGTTGGTCTTCCTTGTGATTTCTAGGATCTGTCCCCGAGATCTTGTGGGGGTTTTCCACTTCTTCTGCCTCTAGGAGGCAGTTGAGGGCTTCAAATGAATTATTATTTGGGTTCTTTTTTTCGTTGTTGGTAGTGGGATGCTTCTACGCTTGTATCCTTTGATTTTGCACATGGGTAAATACTTCCTTTCATTTCTCTTCAGCTTCCCTCTTTGGGGGGGTATTGAGAGGGAATTCTCTAAAAAGGTGTCCATGTTCATGGCATTTTCGACATCTAAAAGGAATGTGTTCATAGTCTATGGTTTGGGCCCATTCCTCGTCTTAGTATTCTAAGGTAATTGTGCCTAGAAAATCTTTGGAGATGTTCATATAAACACATATCCTTGCATAAGAGGTGTATTTTCTCTGTTTGGTAGCTTCAGAAGATTTGACATATTTACCCAGGGTGTTGCCTATGCCCAATAAAATTTCCTCTAACCAGAACTGTTGAGGTAGTGAATAGAGGCAAATCCATACTGGTGCATATGCGAAGTTTTCCTTTTCTGGGCAAAATTGGTTTGTTCAGAAGCAGAGGTAGAGGCCAACCAAATTGTAGAAATATGACCCCCCTTCAAAGATCTTGTCCTTGTCTTCCAGGTTGTAGAATATTACTGTGAAGAAATCTTTGGAGCTCAACTGAAGCTCATAGTCTCCCTTGGGGTTCCACCATGCCTTGATACAGTGAGTTAGGCCCTTTTCCAAGGACCAGAGACCTAGGAATGTTCCTATGAGGGCATGGTCTCTCATGAACTATGTATACTCCCCTATAATGGTGGTTTTGATGACGTACCTAGGCGCAAATGGGGCTTGGGGGATACATTTGTTGGGTATCCAGACCCAAGCTACTTTTGGATGCGAGGACTCAACATCCATGTTTGATTCTTTTCTTATATACATCTCTTCCTGCATATATTTGTCTCGTAAGTGCAATCGTGGCTCCAAGGACAGTCTGCGCGTGCACGAGTTCTATGGATCATTGGCAATGACATTGCGGTAAGAAGGGGGATTCCCCCCCGCCCCCCCCCTTCTGTTCCCATTATTCTATGGCAGTCAGTATCAGGGTGCAGAGGTGATCAAAGGTGTGCAGAGGATTTCAGGCATGGTTAGGGTAGGAGGGTAGCTGGTGCATGTGAACCCTAATCTTACAGATCTCTCCAATTCATAAATCCTACAACAATAAAATATTGAACTCCATAACTCACTTTAATTATCAATCAAGGATCATGCAAAATCTAGAGGTACCATGCACATATGAAAATTAAAAATATTAAGTTGTTCATGAGTACAATGTCGAAGATACCTAGATGCTTATATTAGAATGATAAAACAAGTAATTACTTATGCCTATCATAAATTAATCAGAAACAACTTCATTGAAAACATAATTAAATTAATGATCATAATTACCATATGTTAGTTCAAATTATTGAAACCAAAAAATGTTAATATCACAACTCCATTCAATAAGAAAAAAAATCATGAAAGTAATAGCCCTATGTGATGTATGCTCATTCACTGGATGAATTTGAGCATTGTCCACAACAATATATATGAGTGAGCGCTATAAAGAAACATGGATAAGTTATGTTATTAATAATGAAATCAGACTACACTACATGTTAACAGAGGGTTTCATCATTGGCCTTCCCTTGAGTGGGCCCTTACCCAAGAAAGTCTAATGAACCCTTAAGAAAATTATAAATCACAATTGATATAACATTATTTATATAAATCAACATTGCACAAACTATATAATCAATCCCAAATCAAAGTTCCCATATTGCAATCTAGTTGGAAGCAAGAAAAAATTTCAAACTCGAAGAAGTTATTTGAACTTTTCAGCTTAGTTAAATACAATATATTCCATAGATTATCTGGAAATATGGATCCAATTTCCCCATTGATGACTCCCTAAGTTTAAGAACATTTTTAGGGGTGGAAGGTGCAAGTGGGGGGTCATGGAAGGTACTTGCACTGTACAAAGGGTTAATGTTGGCATGTTTACAAGAAGAGCATGCTTGTCATTGATGGCAAGAACAACAGCAACGATGGCATGTCTACAGGCAAGAACAGTAGCAATGATAGCTTGCTTACAATTATTGATGGCAAGCACAACAACGACGAAGGTATGGTTACAAGAAAGAATAGTAGCGACGGTGGCAGGTTTACATTTGGGAGACAACAATGGAAAACAGGCAGACAGAAGGCAAAGTATTGGTTTTTCATTGATGGCAAGCTCAGTCCGACGATGATGAACAAGAGAAAGTGGCCAGAACAATAGTGCAACGATGATCACATGGAAAGATCAGAAGCGTAAACTCCATTTCGGAGTTTCAGATACCATGAGCTAGAGGAGTCAAGGAAGCAACTCACGGCAGGAACTTGTGAAATGCAAAACCCCAAAATATCGAAACAAGCACATCAACAAAGACTCCATTTCAGAGTTTCAGATACTGGGAGTTGGAGGAGTCAAGAGTTGAGACAACTCATCACAGGAGTCCCAAAGTTGCAAAATGCGAAACACCGAAATCCCAAAACAGGAACATCAACAAAGACTTCATTTCGAAGTTTCAGATACCGGGAGTGGGAGGAGTCAAGAGTCGATACTCTTCATCACAGGAGTTCTGAAGTTGCGAAATGCAGAACGCCAAAATCCCAAAACATACATATCAACAAAGACCCAATTTTGGAGTTTCGGATACCAGCATTTGGAGGAGTCAAGAGTCGAGACTCTTCATCATAGCCAGGTTGTGGTCACAGGCAATGTTCACATCTACGGAAGATGGAGGAAGGAGCTAGTGCAACCAAACTCCATTTCGGTGATCGTGACTTGGAGTGTCAAGACCCTTCATCATAGGAATGTTGAAATCCAAAATTGCAAAAGCGCTTTATGGATAAGTGATTGGTCACCGTCGATGGTCACATCATCGAAGAGTTATAGAGAAGAGCTCAAAAAGACAAGCTCCATTTCAGAGTTTGGGACATGGAGATTCGAGACGACTCTTCACAGAATCCCCAAAACGCGAAATGTGAAATGTGTGTTCAGAATTGGCCCCTGGTCATAGCCTATGGTCACATCAATGAAGGCTCAAGGGAGGAGCTAGCACGAAGCTAATCTGCATTTCATAGATCATGACTTGGAGAGTCAAGACTCTTCACCACAGGAATGTCGAAATGCTGAAATGTTGAATTGTGAAATGGACAAATCAATGTGAGACCCTATGCTTGTAATCCAACGGTGTTGGATACTTGGAAATATGATCGAAGGGATACTGTTTCTCTTCACAGTTAATCGATCAGTTACGATTCATTTAGTAGAACTAAATCACGACTCTTTGATGGTTGGTGATCCAGGTGCTAATGTGTTTTCTTAGAGGTTCACAGTGTAACTGCTAGAAACAACTGATGGTTTCTGCCAGAGGACTCGAAGAGACTTCAGGGTGATCGCTAGAGAAGATGAAGAGTCTCAAGGCATCTTCCAGTGGTATGAATATTGTTCATAGAGGCGATTGAGAGATGGAAGAGTGTTGAAGCCTATAACTGCAACAGAGGGAATGAGCTTGATTGTGACAGAGAAGACGAAGAGTATCGACTGCTGGAGAGGCTAAGGAATCTTGGTATAACACCCAGTGATGATGGATGCATGGGTTTAACTGAAAAAGAAGCTGAAGAGTTGCAATGATGTTCAGGAAGAGAACTCGACATTGTGAATAGAGGATGCAGAAGATGCACAAAGAGAATAAAAATGGAGAACAAAGAAGAGATTGGGTGTTGTTGAGAGTGATTAAGGTGTGTAGAAGGAGGTAGAGTGTTGCAGTTGAAATGCACAGAAGAGGAATGGTGCATAGATGGGAAATGGCACACAGAGAATAAAAGGTAGAAGAACATAAACCATAATGAAGGAGTGCAGGAAGACACTGACGCAAATAGAGTAGAGCAGTGTAGCAGAACAGTGATGAGATCGGTAAGCCATTGAGAAATATTGTACCACTGTGATAAATTTATATATAGCAAACTTTATATTTCAGGGTGGTAGGGAGGTGGTAGGGAGGACTATTGTCCTCAAATGTTCAAGTAGTTTCTTGAACACAGGGAGTTGTAGCTTCCATCTGGTTGCAGCAAAAAAAAACGGGGTGGCAAGGTGGTGCAATGGAGAACATTGGTTCTCTGATATACAGGTCGATGCCTATGTAACTGGAAATTGGTGCTTCCATCCAATTGGCGCTAGAACTCTTAGGGAGTTGGTTCTTCCTTCTAGTGGGTGATATAGAAACCAGGGAGTCAGTGCTTCCTTCTAGAGGGTGCTAGAGAATCCAGAGAGTTGGTGCTCTCAGCAAATAGTAGCTTGCAAAAGAGAGGTTGTAGCCTCATTATGAGTTGGTGCTCATAAGTATGATAATGTACAGAATCTAAAGATTACTTATCATATAAAGAAGAAGAGGTTTTTACCCTTTATGGGTTTCCTCAGGAAATATCTATCTCTATATATTTCATATGTGTGAATGATGTTGAATGTTCTATTGCTTACTTCCCTGCCTTATTGTGATTGTCATTCGGTGCTTTGTAAAGAGTTTAAAATAAGCACAATTGTTTAAGATAGGTAACAACTGAATCACCCCCCCCNTCTAAGTTGTCCAACAATTGGTATCAGAGCTGACCCATTTTATCTAAGGGTAGATCCTAGAGCTTAAACATGTCAAGCCATGAAGGAAATTCAACCAATAAGGCCCCTATGTTCAATAGAACAAACTTTGCCTTCTGGAAAGTTAGAATAAGAACCTACATAATGGCTTTAGGTGCAGATGTTTGGGATGTGGTAGATATTGGTTATGTAAATCCAGTTGTACTATCTAATAAGGATGAAAAGCTAGAATTTAGCTTCAACTCTAAGGCTATGAATGTTATCTTGAGTGAGCTTGCAGAAGCAGAATTCGTAAAATTTATGCAACTAGGAACTGCCAAAGAAATGTGGGACAAACTCATTAGCAGTTATGAAGGTAATGAGAAGGTAAAGGACACAAATCTTCAAACCTACAGAGTTCAGTTTGAACATTTGAAGATGAAAGAAGATGAAACTGTTGGAAAATACTTTCTAAGAGTTGAAGAACTGGTAAATGCAATGAAAACACTTGGTGGAAAAATTGAGGAACCTTCTTTAGTTCAGAAAATTTTGAGATAGTAAAAAACAGAAAAGAAATGGAGAAGTTTAAGGGATTGTATCACCAAAATCTGCCAAGTATTAAAGCCTCAGAAGGATCAACTTCCATTATAAATCAGCAAAGAAACCCAAACTTGAAAGCTGGATTGGCGTATGAAGAAGGATCAAGTAGTGATCATCCAAGTAATACAGAACCTATCAAGTTTGTCAAATCCTCAAACATTGACAATAGTCACTCTGCAGAAACAAAGAAAGAAAATCAGCCACCAAGAAGGAATGAAAGAAAAAGTACCAAAATCGAGTCTATAGATCAGAGAGATTATCGGCATGAAAGAAATCGACCTCCTCAAAGAAGACATACTTTTTCAATGTACAAAGGTTTTTTCTATGCTTATTGTTTTTTTTGCTCTAATTTTGGTGACAAAGCTATAAACTGTTCTTTAAGATTTAGATATGAACAATCAAGATATTCAATGAATAACCATCTTCCACAACAAAGATTGAGACAACCAAGCAACAAAACAACCTCAGACTATAAATCATGTGATGGATGGGAAAAAGATGTAGGTTAAACATAACAATAGTTATGAGCATTACAATTGCTATGATATTCTATTTAGTGAACCAAAATGTTACATCTGTCATAACTATGGACATAAAGCTACAGATTGTCGCTTAAGGAATTACAAGCCAGATTTGATCCCCACTGCTAAAAATGTCAAGGTTTGGAAGAAGAAATCATATGACAAGTGTGGACTAGTGTTATCAGCCCAAAGACAAATGAATCCCTGGTATATTGACAGTGGATGTTCTAAACATATGACTAGAGACAAAAGTAAGTTTCTAACTCTAAGTGAAAGCAAATCGGGAAATGTAACTTTTGGAAATGATGAACCATGAAAACTAAAAGGTAAAAGAATGGTAAGTTTGAGTAATGGAAAAGGGAAAGCTCAAGATGTGTTGTTTGTAGAAGGTCTGAAACATAATCTTCTTAGTGTCAGTCAAGTCTGTGACTGAGGATGTGAAGTCATTTTTACCTCTAAAGATTGTAGAATAAAATCTGTGAATTCAGGACAGCTAGTTGCAAAAGGGATAAGAACAGAAAACAATGTCTATGTGTTAAAAGAATAAAAAGAAGAATGCCACTTAAGCAAGTATGATGAAAGTTGGTTATGGCATACGAGACTTGGACATCTAAACTTTGACCACTTAATCAAGCTCAAAAATCTTGAGGCAGTAAAATATCTTCCGAGAATATCAAAGCCCCAAGATTCTATGTTTAAACCCTGCCAAGTAGGAAAGCTAACCAGGACACAGTTTAAGTCCAAGAGCTCTACTTCAATAGAGAAACCACTCCAACTAGTTCATATGGATTTATGTGGACCATCAATACAGGAAGGCACAGGGAAAGGAAACTACTTCAGGCTGATTATTGATGATTACTCCAGACTTACTTGGGTTGCCTTTCTCAAGGAAAAAGATGAAGCATTTGGGAAGTATAAAATATTTAAGGCTTTAACTGAGAATCAAACAGGCAAGAGGTTAAAGGCAGTAAGATCAGACAGAGGAGGAGAAATTATGTCAAGTGATTTCAGGGAATTTTGTGATAAGCATGGGATCAAGAGAGAATACACAATCCCAAGAACTCCAAAACAAAATGGAGTGGTTGAGAGGCAAAACAGAACAGTGCAGCAAATGGCCATGTCAATGATGAATGAGAAGAACATTGGTCAAACCTTCTGGGTAGAATCAATACACACAACATTCCATGTTCTTAACAAATCCCACCTCAGACCACAAACTCACAAGACACCTTATGAACTGTGGTATGGAAGACCTGCTTCAATCAAACACTTCAAAGTCTTTGGGAGTAAATGTTACATAAAGAATAATGATGAGAACCTTGGCAAATATGATCACATGGCTGTTGAATGTATCTTCTCAGGGTATGCTAGAAACAGTAAAGGATATAGATTCTATAATAAGAGGCTGCATAAAATGGTTGATTATATTGACATAAAAGTTGATAAAGGAATCCCAACATGAGAGGTGTACAATAATGAGTCTTCTACAGAGGACACAGCTAAAGTTGAAGATGAATAGGTCCAAGAATCAAAAAACGAAGACCCTGAATCAGATGAAGACACAGATACTCAGAAATACTCAAATCAGCATACAACTTCAAATTCCTCCTCCAGAATCACTCCAAAGAATCATCCTGCAAGTCAGATAATTGGTGAAAAAGACAAAGATGTACAAACCAAGAGAAATATAATCAAAAACACTGAAAAATCACATATAGCTTTCATATCCATGCTAGAACCCAGGAATTTTAATGAAGCTAGCAAAGATGACCATTGGTTTAAAGAAATGAATGATGATCTTGATCAAATTGAGAAAAACAATACATGGGAGATGGTTCATAGACTTGAAGGTAAAAATATCATTGGTGACAAATGGATCTTTAAGAATAAGTTGAATGAGCAGGGACAAGTTGTCAGGAACAAAGCAAGATTGGTCTATAAAAGCTATGCTCAAATAGAAGGATTGGATTTTGATGAAACATTTACGCCCGTAGCAAGATTAGAAGCTATCAGAATATTTCTTGCCTATGCTTGTCATAAAAGGTTTAAAGTCTATCAAATGGATGTCAAGACAGCTTTTCTAAATGGAGAATTAAATGAAGAAGTCTATATGGAACAACCAGAGGGTTTTGAACTGTCTGATAACCCTGAATTAGTATGCAAGATGAAGAAATATTTATATGGGTTAAAACAAGCCCCTCATGCCTGGTATCACAGACTAGATATGTATCTCAAAGACAAAGGGTTCGAGAGAGGAACTGTTGACAACAATATATATATCAAAACATAGGATAATGATTTTCTCATCGTGTTGGTCTATGTAGATGACATCATCTTCGGATGTAATAAGGATTCATTGGTACAATGGTTTGTTTTTGCCATGGAGTTTGAGTTTGAAATTTCTATGATAGGTGAACTGTCATTTTTTCTTGGTCTGCAAATTACTCAGAGGTTTGAAGGGATGTTCATTTCTTAAGAAAAATATCTAAGAGAAATGTTGAAAAGGTTTCAAATGGAAGATTCTAAACATGTGGGCACACCTATGGTTATTGGATGCAAATTAAGAAAGGATGATGACTCACCTGATGTTGATCAAAGTTCATATAGGTCAATGATAGGCAGTCTGTTGTACATCACAACATCTCATCCAGACTTAATGCATGTTGCTGGAATGGTAGGAAGATATCAGTCTGCACCTAAACAGATTCATTTGCTACCTGTCAAAAGGATATTCAGATATTTGAAATAAACAATGAACTATGGCCTATGGTATCCTAAGAATTAGAATTTTCAATTATCAGTCTACTCAGATGTTGATTGGGCTAACTGCGTGGATGAAAGGAAAAGAACGAGTGGAGGTGAGTTCTTCTTAGGAGATTCTCTAGTAGCATGGTTGAGTAAAAAGCAAGGTTCCATTTCTTTATCAACTATAGAGGCAGAGTACATTGTTGCTGCTACCTGTTGCACTCAAGTATTATGGATGATTCAGACGCTTGTAGACTTGGAGGTAAAATACGTTGCATCGATCCCAATTCATTGTGATAACACTAGTGCCATCAGTGTGTCCAAGAATCTTGTATTCCACTCCAAGACCAAGCATATTCCCATAAAATATCATTTTCTGAGAGAGAAGGTCACCAATCATATTTTTCAGGTCCATTACATTCCAACCACATAAAAAATTGTAGACATCTTTACTAAACCTCTAGAAAAGACACCATTTGAATATCTCTGACAGAAGCTGGGTGTCATCTCGTCTCACACCTAAGAGAGTCCATCCTGTTAGGGGGAGTTTGTATTGACTGAATATCTGATACCTCTAAAAAATACTACAACAACTCAGGTGGAGCGTGTTTTCTTTGACATTGATGTCAAAGGGGGAGAAAAGGAGTGGTCTGGACTGGATGCTACAGTTGGAGGTCCAAATAGATTAGCACATCCATTCAAGGTTGCCATCAATTCCAAAGGGGGAGATTGTTGGCATGTTTACAAGAAGAGTGTGCTTGTCAGTGATGGAAAGAACAATAGCAACGATGGCATGTATATAGGAAAGAACACCAGCAACGATAGAATGCTTACATTTATTGATGGCAAGAACAACAACGATGAAGGTATGGTTATAGGAAAGAATATTAGTGACGGTGCCAGGTTTACAGTTGGGAGACAACAATGGAAAATAGGCAGATAGAAGGTAGAGTATTTATTTTTCATTGATTCCAAGCTCATCCCGACGATCATGAAAAATAGAAAGTGGCAAGACTAGCAGTGCAACGATGATCACATGGAAAGATTAGAAGCCTAAACTCCATTTCAGAGTTTCAGATATCGGGAGTTGGAGGAGTCAAGGAAGCAACTCACGGTAGGAACTTGTGAAATGAAAAACCCCAAAATACTAAAACAGACACATCAACAAAGACTGCATTTCAGAGTTTCGGATATCGGGAGTTGGAGGAGTCAAGAGTCGAGACTCTTCATCACAAGAGTCCCGAAGTTGCAAAACGCGAAATTCCAAAATCCTGAAACAGGCACATAAAAAAAGAATCCATTTCGGAGTTTCAGATATGAGGAGTTGGAGTATTCAAGAGTCGAGACTCTTCATCACAAGAGTCTCGAAGTTGCAAAATGTGGAACACCAAAATCCCAAAATAGGAAAATCAACAAAGACTCCATTTCGGAGTTTCGGATACCAGGAATTGGAGGAGTCAAGACTCGAGACTCTTCATCACAGGAGTCCCAAAGTTGTGAAGTGAAAAATGTTGAAATACCTTCAAATCATTTTGGGGATCATGACATGGAGTTTTAGGGATCGTAACATGGAGTTTCATATTTTCAGGGATCGTGAACTGGAGAGTCGAGATGCCTCACAATCGGAATTCGCAACATGCAAAATTCCGAAATGCGAAAGACACCTTTCGGTGTAGGTTTCAGATACCGGGAGATGGAGTGTCAAAACACTTCACCACAGGAATGTCAAAATGTCCAAACATTGAAATGAATTTTTGAATAAGGCAATGGTCACATCTGCGGAAGATGGAGGAAGGAGCTAGTGCAACCAAACTCCATTTCAGTGATCGCGACTTGAATTTCGAGGCCCTTCATCATAGGAATGCCAAAATGTGAAATTGTGAAATCACTTTATGGATAATCACTTGGTCACCACTGGTGGTCACATCGTGGAAAGGGTTGTAGAGAAGATATCGAAGAGACAAGTGCCATTTCGGAGTTTGGGACATGGAGAGTCAAGACGACTCTTCATAGAATCCCTGAAATGTGAAATGCGAAATGCGTGTTCAGAATGGACCCCTGGTCATAACCTATGTTCACATCGACGAAGGCTCAAGGGAGGAGATAGCACAAAGATAATCTCCATTTTGGATATCATGACTTGGAGAGTCGAGACTCTTCACCACATGAATGCCAAAATGCTGAATTGCGAAATGGAAAAATCAACACGAGACCCTATGCTTGCAATCCAACGGTGTTGGATACTTGGAAATATGATCGAAGGGCTATTGTTGATCTTCACAGTTAATCAATCAGTTATGATTCAGTTAGCAGAACTGAATCATGACTCTTGGACGGTTGGAGATTCAGTTGTCGATGAATTTTCTTGGAGGTTCATAGTGTAACTGCTAGAAACGACTGATGGTTTCTGCCAAAGGACTCGAAGAGACTTCAGGGTGATTTCTAGAGAAGATGAAGAGTCTTGAGGCATCATCCAGTGGTATGAAGACTATTCATAGAGGTGATTGATAGATGGAAGAGTGTTGAAGCCTGTAACTACAACAGAGGGAATGAGCTCGACTATGACAGAGAAGACGAAGAGTCTCGACAACTGGAGAGGCTAAGGAATCTTGGCATAACACCCAATGATGATGGAAACATGGGTTTAACCACCAAAAAAGCTGAAGATTTTCATTGATGATCATGCAGAGCACTCGACATTGTGAATAGAGGATGAAGAAGATGCATACAGAGAATAAAAATGCAGAACAGAGAACAGATTGGGTGTTGTTGACAGTGATTAAGGTGTGTAGAAGCAGGTAGAGTGTTGCAGCTGAAATGCATAGAAGAGGAATGGTGCATAGATGGTACATGGCGCATAGATCATAAAAGGGAGAAGAACATAAAGTGTAATGAAGGAGTGCAAGAAGAAACTAATGCAGGTAGAGTAGAGCAGTGTAGCAGAACAATGATGAGATCGGTAAGCCATTGATAAATATTGTATCACTATGATAAATTTTATATAGAAAAATTTATATTTAGGGGTGGTAAGGATCTTCTATGGAGGAATATTGTCCTCAGAGGGTCAAGTGGGTGCTTCAACACAAGAATTTGTATCTTCCATCTGGTTGCAGCCGAAAAAACCAAGGTGGCAGGGTGGTGCAAGGGAGAAGATTGGTTCTCTGATATACAGGTCAGTGACTGTGTAACTGGAAGTTGGTGCTTCCATCTAGTTGGTGATGGAACTCTTAGGGAGTTGGTGCTTCCTTCTAGTGGGTGCTAGAGAAACCAACGATTCAATGCTTCCTTCTAGTGGGTGCTAGAGAATCCAGAGAGTTGGTGCTCTCAGCAAGTAGCAACTTGCAAAACAGAGGTTGTAGCCTCATTATGAGTTGGTGCTCATAAGTATGATAATGTATAGAATCTAAAGATTACTTATCATATAAATAAGAAGATGTTTTTACCCTTTATGGGTTTCCTCAAGAAATATCTTTCTCTGTATATTTCATATGTGTGAATGATGTTGAATGTTCTATTGCTTACTTCCCTGCATTATTGTGATTGTCATTCAGTGCTCTGCAAAGAGTTTAAAATAAACATAATTGTTTAAGATCAGTAACAACTGATTCACCCCCCCCCCCCCTCTCAGTTTTCCAACAATTGGTATCAGAGCCTGCCCATTTTATCTAAGGGTAGGTCCTACAACTTAAAAATGTCAAGCCATTAAGGAAATTCAACCAATAAGGCCCCTCTGTTCAATGGAACAAACTTTGCCTTTAGGAAAGTTAGAATGAGAACCTACATAATGGCTTTAGATGCAGATGTCTGGGATGTGGTAGATATTGGTTATGTAAATCCAGTTGCTAGCTAATAAGGATGACAAGCTAGAATTTAGCTTCAACACTAAGGCTATGAATGCTATATCGAGTGGGCTTGCAGAAGAATAATTCATAAAAGTTATGCACCTAGGAACTACCAAAGAAATGTGGGACAAACTCATTAACAGTTATGAAGGTAATGAGAAGGTAAAGGACGCCAAACTTCAAACCTATAGAGTATAGTTTGAACAATTGAATATGAAAGAATATGAAACTATTGGAAAATATTTTCTGAGAGTTGAAGAACTGGTAAATGCAATGAAAGCACTTGGTGAAAAAATTGAGGAACCTTCTTTAGTTCAGAAAATTTTGAGATCTCTACCAGATAGGTTCAACCCGAAGGTCTCTGCTATAGAAGAACTTAATGATCTAAAAACCTTGGAGTTTGATCAAGTTATAGGAACATTGACTGCATATGAAATGAGAATAGTTAAAGATAAACCCACTTTCATAGAAGCATAATTTAAGGCATACAAGAATGAGGATTCTGAGCCTAATGAAATTGAAGCAAAATTTGTGAAGAGACTGAAGAAGGGATCAGGAAAATACAAAGGTAAACTGCCTTTCAAATGTTTCAACTGTGGTAAGATAGGTCATTTTGAAAATAAATGTCCCCACAAAAGAAAGGATTAGACATGTGATGATGAGGAGAAGCACAAACACAGAAATTTCTTTAAAGAGAATAATTTTAAGAAGAAAAGTCTGTGTGTAAACAATGATGATGATCCTTCAGATGATGAATACAATGAATCCTCTATTGAAGATAAACTAAATGACTTCATACTTATGGCCAAAGAGGATTATGATAATAAAAGTACAAGAAGTGAGGCTAATGAAGAAGAAGTTGTGGTTGATATGGAAGGAGAACTGATCAGTGCACTGGAAGAGATTGACAGACTCGGAATTAAGAATAGAAAGGAAAAACAATTGTTGATACAGTTCGAGAAAGATAGTAAAGAACCTGATGAAGACCTTGTCCTACTAAAAGTGGAATTAGAAGAGGCAAAGAAAATCGATAACATTCTAAAACAACATTTATAAGAAAAGAAGGCAAGATGTGAAACCTTAGAAGAAGAGATAGTAAAAACTAGAAAAGTAATGGAGAAGTTTAATGGATTGTATCACCAAAATATGCCAAGTATTAAAGCCAAAGAAGGATTAACCTCAATTCTAATTCAGCAAAGAAACCAGAATTTGAAAGCTGGATTGGGGTACGAAGAAGGATCAAGTAGTGATCATCCAAGTAATACAGAACCTATCAAGTTTGTCAAATCCTCAAACATTGACAACAGTCACTCTGCAGAAACAAAGAAAGGAAACCATCCACCAAGAAGGAATTAAAGAAAAAGTACGAGAACCCAATCTGTAGATCAAAGAGATTATCAGCATGAAAGAAATTGACCTCCTCAAAGAAGATAGAGTTTTTCAAGGTACAAAGGTTTTTTCTATGGTTATTGTTTTTTATGCTCTAATTTTGGTCACAAAGCTATAAATTGTTCTTTAAGATTTAGAAATGAACAATCAAGATATTCAACGAATAACCATCTTCCACAACAAAGACCGAGACAACCAAGCAACAAACAACCTCAGACTATAAATCATGCGATGGTTGGGAAAAGGATGCAGGTTAAACATAACAATAGTTATGAGCATAACAATTGCTATGATCTTCTATTTAGTGAACCAGAATTTTACATCTAGCATAACTATGGACATAAAGCTACAGATTGTCGCTTAAGGAATTACAAGCCAGATTTGATCCCCACTGCTGAAAATGTCAAGGTTTGGAAGAAGAAAGCAAATGACAAGTGTGGACTAGTGTTATCAGCCCAAAGACAAAATAATCCCTGGTATATTGATAGTGGATGTTCCAAACATATGACTGAAGACAAAAGTAAGTTTCTAACTCTAAGTGAAAGAAAATTAGGGAATGTAACTTTTGGAAATGATGCACCAGGAAAAATAAAAGGTAAAGGAATGGTAAGTTTGAGTAATGGAAAAGGGAAATCTCAAGATGTGTTGTTTGTAGAAGGTATGAAACATAATCTTCTTAGTGTCAGTCAGGTATGTGACCGAGTATGTGAAGTCATTTTTACCTCTAAAGACTGTAGAATAAAATCTATGAATTCAGGACAGCTAGTTGCAAAAGGGATAAGAACATAAAACAATGTCTATGTGTTAAAAGAAGAAAAAGAAGAATGCCACTTAAGCAAGTATGATGAAAGATGGTTATGGCAAAGGAGACTTGGACATCTAAACTTTGACCACTTAATCAATCTCAAAAATCTTGAGGCAGTAAAATATATTTCGAGAATATCAAAGCCCCAACATTCTATGTGTAAACCCTGCCAAGTAGGAAAGCTAACCAGGACATAGTTTAAGTCCAAGAGCTCTACTTCAACATAGAAACCACTCAAGACAGGAAGGCACATGGAAATAAAACTACTTCAGGCTGATTATTGATGATTACTCCAGACTTATTGGGTTGCCTTTCTCAAGGAAAAAGCTAAATCATTTGAGAAGTTTAAAATATTTAAGGCTTTAATTGAGAATCAAACAGGCAAGAGGTTAAAGGAAGTAAGATCAGACAGAGGAGGAGAATTTATGTCAGGTTATTTCAAGGAATTCTATGATAAGCATGGGATCAAGAGAGAATACACAATCCCAAGAACTCCACAACAAAATGGAGTATTTGAGAGGCAAAACAGAACAGTGCAGCAAATGGCCAGGTCAATCATGAATGAGAAGAACATTGGTCAAACCTACTAGGTAGAAGCAATACGCATAGCAGTCCATGTTCTTAACAAAGCCCACCTCAGACCACAAAGTGACAAGACAACCTATGACCTGTGGTATGGGAGACCTGCTTCAATCAAACACTTCAAAGTCTTTGGGAGTAAATATTACATAAAGAATAATGATGAGAACCTTGGAAAATATGATGATAGGGCTGATGAAGGTATTTTCTTAGGGTATGCTACAAACAGTAAAGGATACATATGCTATAATAAGAGGCTGCATAGAATGGTTGATTGTATTGATATAAAAGTTGATGAAGGAATCCCAGCAAGAGAGGTGTACAATCATGAGTCTTCTACAAAGGACACAACTAAGGCTAAAGATGAAAAGGTCCAAGAATCAAAAAATGAAGACTCTGAATTAGATGAAGACATAGATACTCAGACAGACTCAAATCAGCAGACAACTTCAAATTCCTCCTCCAGAAACACTCAAAAGAATCATCCTGCAAGTCAGATAATTGGTGAAAAAGACAAAGGTGTACAAACTAGGAGAAAGATAATAAAAAACACCGAACAATCACATACAAATTTCATATCCATGTTGAAACCCAAGAATTTTAATGAAGCTAGAAAATATGACCATTGGGTTAAAGCAATGAATGATGAACTTTATCAAATTGAGAAAAACAATATGTGGGAGATGGTTCATAGACCTGAAGGTAAAAATATCATTGGTTCCAAATGGATCTTTAAGAATAAGTTAAATGAGCAGAGACAAGTTGTTAGGAACAAAGAAAGATTGGTCTGTAAAGGCTATGCTCAAATAGAAGGACTGGATTTTGATTTAACATTTGTGCATGTAGCAAGATTAGAAGCTATCAGAATATTTCTTGCCTATGCTTGTCATAAAAGGTTTAAAGTCTATCTAATGGATATCAAGTCATCTTTTCTAAATGGATATTTAAATGAAGAAGTCTATATGGAACAACCAGAGGGTTTTGAGCTATCTGATAACCCTAACATAGTATGCAAGCTGAAGAAAGATTTATATGGGTTAAAACAAGCCCCTCGTGCATGTTATCACAGACTGGATACATATCTCAAAGACAAAGGGTTCAAGAGAGGAACAATTGACAACAATATATATATCAAAATAGAGGATAATGATTTGCTCATCGTGTTGGTCTATGTAGATGACATCATCTTCAGATGTAATAAGGATTCATTGGTACAATGGTTTGCTTCTGCCATGGAGTCTTTGTTTGAAATGTCTATGATAGGTGAACTACCATTTTTTCTTGGTCTACAAATTACTCAGAGGTCTGAAGGGATGTTCATTTCTCAAGAAAAATATCTAAGAGAAATGTTGAAAAGGTTTCAAATGGAATATTTTAAACCTATGGGAGACCTATGGTTACTGGATGGAAATTAAAGAAGGATGATGACTCACGTGATGTTGATCAAAGTTGATATAGGTCAATGATAGGCAGACTGCTTTACATCACATCATCTTGTCCAGACATAATGCATGTTGTTGGAATGGTAGGAAGATATCAGTCTACACCTAAACAGAGTCATTTGCTAGCTGTCAAAAGGATATTCAGATATTTGAAAGAAACAATGAACTATGGCCTATGGTATTCTAAGAATCAGAATTTTCAATTATCAGTCTACTCAGATGTTGATTGAGCCAACTACATGGCTGAAAGGAAAAGCACTAGTGGAGGTGCGTTCTTCTTAAGAGATTCTCTAGTAGCATCATTGAGTAAAAAGCAGGGTTCCATTTCTTTATCAACTACAAAGGCAGAGTACATTGTTGTTGCTACCTGTGGCACTTAGGTATTATAGATGATTCAGACACTTGCAGACTTGGAGGTAAAATACGTTGCACCAATCCCAATTCATTGTGATAACACTAGTGCCATCAGTGTGTCCAAGAATCCTGTATTCCACTCTAAGACCAAGAATATTCCCATAAAATACCATTTGCTAAGAGAGAAAGCCACCAATCAGATTCTTCAGGTCCATTACATTCCAACCACAGAACAAATTGCAGACATATTTACTAAACCTCTAGCTAAGACACCAATTGAATATCTCCGATAGAATTTGGGTGTCATCCCGTCTCACACCTAAGAGAGTCCATCCTGTTAGGGGAGTTTGTGTTGATTGAATATCTGATACCTCCAAAAAATACTGCAACAGCTCAGGGGGAGCGTGTTTTCTTTGACATTGATGTTAAAGGAGGATAAAAGGAGTGGTCCGGACTGGATGCTACAGTTGGATGTCCAAACATATTAGCACAACCGTTCAGGGTTTCCATCAATTCCAAAGGGGAAGATTGTTGGCATGTTTACAAGAAGAGTGTGCTTGTCATTGATGGAAAGAAAAACAACAACAATGGCATGTCTACAAGAAAGAATAGTAGCAATGATAGAATGCTTATAGTTAATGATCACAAGAACAACAATGATGAAGGTATGGTTACGGGAAAGAATAGTAGTGATGGTGGCAGGTTTACAGTTGGGAGACAACAATGGAAAATAGGAAGATAGAAGGCAGAGTATTTGTTTGTCATTGATGGCAATCTCAGCCCGATGATGACGAACAAGAGAAAGTGGCAAGACCAGCAGTGCAACGATGATTGCATGGCAAGATCAGAAGCGTAAACTCCATTTTGGAGTTTCGGATACTGGGAGTCGGAGGAGTCAAGGAAGCAACTCACGGCAGGAACTTGCGAAATGCGAAACACCAAAATCTTGAAACAGGAACATCAAAAAATACTCCATTTTGGAGTTTCAGATACCGGGAGTTGGAGGAGTCAAGAGTCAAAACTCTTCATCATAGGAGTCCTGAAGTTGCGAAATGAGAAACGCTGAAATCCCAAAACAGGCACATCAAAAAAGACTCCATTTTGGAGTTTCAGATACCAGGAGTTGGAGGAGTCAAGAATCAAGAATCTTCATCACAGGAGTCCCGAAGTTGAAAAATGTGGAATGTCAAAATACTGACACAGACACATCAACAAAGACTCCATTTTAGAGTTTTAGATACCGGGAGTTGGAGGAGTCAAGAGTCAAGACTCTTCATCACAGGAGTCCCAAAGATGTGAAATGTGAAACGCTGAAATACCTTCAGATCATTTTGAGGATCATGACATAGAGTTTAGGGGATCGTGACATGGAGTTTCAGAGTTTCGAGGATTGCAACTTGCAGAGTCAATATGCCTTGCAACAGGAATTCACGACATGCGAAATGCCGAAATGCAAAAACCACCTTTTAGTGTAGGTTTCGGATACTGGGAGTTGGAGTGTCGAAACACTTCACCACAGGTATTCGGAAATGATGAAATGTCTAAATGTGTTTTCAAATAAGGCTATGGTCACAGGAAGTGGTCACATCTACGGAAGATGGAGGAAGGAGCTAGTGCAACCAAAATCCATTTCGATGATTGCAACCTGGAGTGTCAAGATCCTTCATCATAGGAATGTTGAAATGAGAAATTGTGAAAGAAATTTATAGATAAACACTTGGTCACCAACGGTGGTCACATCATCAAAGAGCTATAGAGAAGATCTCGAAGAGACAAGCTCCATTTTGGAGTTTGGGACATGGAGAGTCAAGACGACTCTTCACAGAATCCCCGAAACGTGAAATCCGAAATGCATGTTCAGAATTGGCCCCTGGTCATAACCTATGGTCACATCGATGAAGGCTCAAGGGAGAAGCTAGCATGAAGCTAATATCCATTTCGGAGATCGCAACTTGGAGAGTCGAGACACTTCACCACAAGAATGCCGAAATGCTGAAATGTTGAATTGTGAAATGGCAAAATCAATGCAAGACCATATGCTTGTAATCCAACGGTGTTAGATACTTGGAAATATGATTGAAGGGATATTGTTTCTCTTCACAGTTAATCCATCAGTTACGATTCCATTAGCATAACTGAATCATGACTCTTGGACGATTGGAAATTCAATTGTTGATGCGTTTTCTTGGAGTTTCATAGTGTAACTGCTAGAAACGACTGATGGTTTATGTCCGAGGACTCGAAGAGACTTCAGGGTGATCGCCAAAGAAGATGAAGAGTCTTGAGGCATCTTACAGTGGTATGAAGACTATTCATAGAGGTGATTGACATCTGGAAGAGCGTTGAAGCCTGTAACTACAACAGAGGGAATGAGCTCGACTGTGACAAAGAAGACGAAGAGTCCGGACTGCTTGAGAAGCTAAGGAATCTCGGCATAACACCCAATGATGATACACGCATGGGTTTAACCACCAAGGAAGCTGAAGAGTTGCAATTATGATCAGGAAGAGCACTCAACATTATGAATAGAGGATGCAAAAGATGCACAGAGAGAATAAAAATGCAGAATAGAGAAGAGATTGGGTGTTGTTGAGAGTGATTAAGGTGTGTAGAAGGAGGTAGAGTGTTGCATCTGAAATGCACAGAAGAGGAATGGTGCATAGATGGGACATGGAGCACAGAGAATAAAAGGAAAAAGAACATAAAGTGTAATGAAGGAGTGCAGGAAGACACTGATCCAGGTAGAGCAGAGCAGTGTAGCAGAACAATGATGAGATCAGTAAGCCATTGATAAATATTGTATCACTATGATAAATTTATATATAGCAACTTTCTTTTTCAGGGTGGTAGAGAGGTGCTAGGGAGGACTATTGTCCTCAGAGGTTCAATTGGGTGCTTGAACACAAGGAGTTGTATCTTCCATCTAGTTGCAGCCAAAAAAACTAGGGTGGAAGCGTGGTGCAAGGGAGAACATTGGTTCTCTGATATACAGGTCAGTGCCTGTGTAACTAGAAGTTGGTGCTTCCATCCAGTTGGTGCTGGAACTCTTAGGGAGTTTTTGCTTCCTTCTAGTGGGTGCTATAGAAACCAGGGAGTCGGTGCTTCCTTCTAGTGGGTGCTAGAGAATCCAGAGAGTTGGTGCTCTTAGCAAATAGTAGCTTGTAAAATAGAGTTTGTAGCCTCATTATGAGTTGGTGCTCATAAGTATGATAATGTACAGAATTTAAATATTACTTATCATATAAAGAAGAAGAGGTTTTTACCCTTTATGTATTTCCTCAGGAAATATATGTCTCTGTATATTTCATATGTGTGAATGATGTTGAATGTTCTATAGCTTACTTCCTTGCATTATTGTAATTGTCATTCATTGCTCTGAAAAGAGTTTAAAATAAGCATAATTGTTTAAGCTCGGTAACAATTGATTCACCCCCCCGCTTAGTTGTCCAACAATTTGTATCAGAGCCAACCCATTTTATATAAGGGTAGATCCTAGAGCTTAAACATGTCAAGCCATGAAGGAAATTCAACCAATAAGGCCCCTCTATTCAATGGAACAAACTTTGCCTTCTGGAAAGTTAGAATGAGAGCCTACATAATGGATTTAGGTGCAGATGTGTGGGATGTGGTAGGTATTAGTTATGTAAATCCATTTGTACTAGATAATAAGGATGACAAGCTAGAATTTAGCTTCAACGCTAAGGCTATGAATGTTATCTTGAGTGGGCTTGCAGAAGCAGAATTCGTAAAAGTTATGCACCTAGGAACTGCCAAAGAAATGTGGGACAAACTCATTAGCAGTTATGAAGGTAATGAGAAGGTAAAGGACGCAAATCTTCAAACCTACAGAGTTCAGTTTCAACATTTGAAGATGAAAGAAGATGAAACTGTTGGAAAATACTTTCTCAGAGTTGAAGAACTGGTAAATGCAATGAAAACACTTGGTGGAAAAATTGAGGAACCTTCTTTAGTTCAGAAAAATTTGAGATCTCTACTAGATAGGTTCAACCCGAAGGTCTCTGCTATAGAAGAACTTAATGATCTAAAAACCTTGGAGTTTGACCAACTTCTAGGAACATTGAATGCATATGAAATGAGAATAGTTAAAGATAAACCCACCTCCAGAGAAGCATCATTTAAGGCAGACAAGAATGAGGATTCTAAGCCTGATGAAATTGAAGCAAAATTTGTGAAGAGACTGAAGAAGGGATCAGTCAAATACAAAGGTAAATTGCCTTTCAAATGTTTCAATTGTGGTAAGATAGGTTATTTTGCAAATAAATTTCCTCACAAAAGAAAGGATCAGACATGTGATGATGAGGAGAAGCACAAACACAGAAATTTCTTTAAAGAGAATAATTTTAAGAAGAAAAGCCTTTCTGTAAACAATGATGATGATCCTTCAGATGATGAAGACAATGACTCCTCTATTGAAGATAAACTAAATGACTTCATACTTATGGCCAAAGAGGATTATGATAATAAAAGCACAGGAAGTGAGGCTAATGAAGAAGAAGTTGTTGTTGATATGGAAGGAGAACTGATCAATGCACTGGAAGAGATTGACAGACTTAGAATTAAGAATAGAAAGGAAAAACAATTGTTGATACAGTTCGAGAAAGACAGTAAAGAACCTCATGAACACCTTGTCCTACTAAATGTGGAATTAGAAGAGGCAAAGAAAATCGAAGACATTATGAAACAACAGTTATCAAAAAAGAGGGAAAGATGTGAAACCTTAGAAGAAGAGGAGATCTACCTCTATCTTAAGAGTTTTTATGTCTTAAGAGTTAAGAGTCTAG
This sequence comes from Picea engelmannii, assembly GCA_009831015.1. Lineage (NCBI taxonomy): Eukaryota > Viridiplantae > Streptophyta > Pinopsida > Pinales > Pinaceae > Picea > Picea engelmannii. Next base: position 247,626 of record ML792855.1, on the reverse strand, counting down.
CTCTCAAGAGGAGATCTACCTGTCCGCAGGGAGATTTTCCTTCAACAGAAATTGTCGACTCCGCTTGGGAAAGAATCAAAACTTTTGTTTTTTGGTTTTCCTCATAGACCTTGTCTTACCCTTTGTACTTTTAGGCCTTGTTCACCCTATATGTCTGATTTCACTTGCTGATTGAATCCTTAGTCCGTCACATGCATCTTGATTGACAAAAATTTGACTGAAATTTTGGGTTTTTGGACAATTTTCTAAGTTTTTGAAGCCTGGCGCCCCTGTGCCTATCTTATCCCAGCGCCAGCACTCCCTGGAAGTCTTAGATAGAGCTTTATAATTCTCCAGTTTCCCTTACACCAGAGTCCCAGCCTCTCCTTTGAAAAAATACCTTCCAAAATTGCATTTTCTGAGGTCCAAACCTTGTTTTTTCACTTACTGAGCTTCTTTGTGATTCAATGCTTCTTCCTTTTGAACTTTGACATTCTTCCTTATGAGGAATAAGCACTTTGTTGTTCATACTTTGAGGCCTTCTTCTTCATTTTTAGTTTTTCTTCTATTGAGAACTTGAAATCAATCCACTGCTTTCTTCTCTCCTATCCGACTAAGAGGGAACTCTGGTGAAGGGCATCAGAAATCTGTGAATCATCTTATTTGGTTTTTTGAAGTCATCGTTCTTAAACATCTCTCTTTTGTGTGAATTGTTTGATTTTTCTTAGTTATCTTTTGTTTTATGTTTTCTTCTTGTTTTCAATCATAGCAAGAGGGTGTGTGTCATGTGTGCGAAATCTGATCATGCTTGTCTGAATCTCCTTGATCGGAAAGGGTAATTAGCAGGAGAAGTTTTGGCATTGAATTAATCATCATTCACGTACAAATGACAAATATACATCTTAGTGATTGGTTTGCATATTATAAGGCATTTTTGAAAAAAAATTAGCATCGCATTGGATTCGATTGAGAACTAATTGATTGAGGACATTTCATATTAGTGTTTGAGAGTGAAAATGACTCTTTCTCTTTCCCTTAAATAGGCGTTCATTGAAAAGAAATGATTTCTTATCATATTTCATGCATTTTTTTTTGGGAATTGAGTCCTGATTCCATCAGTTTCACTTTCATACACCCTTTGAGTAAAGAACAGTTGTAAAACGAACACTAATTAAAAATTATCTAGACCATTTTTGTTTTTAGGATCTTCCACCAACAGTAGACTAGGGTTAGCACTTTGGATTAGGCTATGAGTACAACTCTCCAAATATTTCAAACCAAACATTAGCATCCTGAGCTAGGGAGAGTCAAATCCAATTTTCGTATTGGTTTTTTGGGATCCCCCTCTCACATAGGGGTTATGCACGAGGTCGCATTCGAGCGAATTACAGAGATTATCCCTCCGTGGTTCAACTGTTTTTAGTGGTCAGATCGTATATTGGGGGCCACTTGAAGGTATACCCACAATTATGTGTGGGAGAGTCTCGAGTTGATTTCGGACTTGTTATCATGCCCATACATTTCGGATCAAACTGTTGACTCTACCCGCCCAAAGACTCACTGCGAATTGGTGTCTTTACTTTCCATAATATTTAGGTACTTACACAAGGTGACACTGAAGGGAAGTCTCATTGTACCTGGAATAGACATTGGTCAAAATCACTCGGGCTCCTTGGAGGGTAAATCCATCTTTACTGCATGGAAGCTGGCACCAAGGTGAAAGTTCGTTAAGCAGGTCACCATTGTAATTGTTCCACCATATCCTAGCCCCTTCTCGACTTGATCACGCAACATTGGATTTCATCACCAACTAGTACGGTCATCGAGAGAAGTTTTGTTTGCTTGGTTGATTCCTAGATTTTATTAGTGTGTGTTGTTTCTTTTTGTTAGTTGGCCCTAGATTTTTAGTCTGTTCTGTTATTCTCCACAATTGAGCCCATAGACGATAAAGGTCTTCGTCGATCACGTAGGATGCAAGGGCTACCTCCGAAAGGCTATCAACCCTTACCTCCTAACCCTCCAGAAGACAACTACCATAGAGAGGTAGAAAATTGATCCCGCTGGAAGTGTTATTTCTCCTTCGTTAGATAACTCATAAGGTGCTTTGGTCACGGTTGAAAATCCCACTACATCTATGTCAGTAACTCCTCTTGAACCACTTTTGGTTCGTTTAGACTCCCTTGGGAACGTCATAGATGAAGAGATCCCACGATTACCGGAGAGGATCTTTACCAAAACATATATGGGATCCACAAAACCAATATTTGGTGACGAGTATAGGACTCCTATTCATCCTAGCACTGTAGTAGATACCAATCCCACACCTTCTCATTCTGTATGGAGGAATTCATCGGGATGCAATCTCTATGAACATTTTGAATCCTTTCGACAACCCTTTCATCCTCATGACCCTCTTAGTGAAACAGGACCATCCAGTCAAACCATGAATCACCCATTCGATTAGGTTATTAACCCTAGAGTTACACTAGCACAAGTCCATCCTAATGCTGGACTCATCACCTCTACTCATCTCCAAGGCACTTCAATCTCTACCCTCGTTTCTACAAGATTTTACTCTACAGCTCCACATGTTCCACACGATCCTACTGGGACATCTTCTCACCCGAGAATGTAGACCCCTGTTGGCCAAACACAATCGGTTGGAGGGAAACCACCATATAATGAACCTCATGGAGGACTACCTTTCCATGGTCGGCCTACCCCTCCCAGGGGACAGCCCCTTTTTCATGCTCCTCCTGGAGGGAAAACTCCATTTTCCAGTCATACCCCGGTTGTAAATCCACTACTGGCAAGAGGGAAACCTCCATTTTCCAGTCATACCTTGGCCGTAAATCCACCTCTGATAGGGGGGCAACCCTCGTTTGCTAGAAACCCTTCACAATCCTAGGGAGTATCTTCAGGAGGCACTTTTACTCAACCCTGTGTTGGGGGGCACTCGTATAATAACCCACTAGGAGGAGTATCCAATCTTGTTCCTTCCGGAACATCTTACAGACAATCTTATCCAGGCAGCATCCCAAACACCACCTGGATTTCTCCGGGACCATAGTCTTATCCTCCTCATGGGTCTAATGTGTATCCGCCTCCAGGATCTACTCCTTACCATTCTCAAGGGAAAAAATTTTATCCTCCTCATGGGAAAATAAATCACCCGACCTGTAATGCTCAGAACCCACTGGGCTATGCCAATGTTTCTCATCCATCACCGAATCCTGTTTATCCTGGCCAACAACAACCGTATGTAGGAGGACCTACTAGTTAAAACTATCCACCTAACCCAGTTTATGGTCCTACTGGTGTTCCTATGTCACACCAGTATCATTCGCAAATTAATCGACAGCTACCTTTCCTTGTGACTCTGGATCTCCTAGACTTGTCTCGTTTAACTAATCATCCTATTTCTCATTCACCAGTTTGGTCAGTCAGTCCAACTAAACTTCCTTCTGATATTCCAAAATTTGAAGGAAACCCTGGCGAAGATCCGAACAACCATGTGATGACTTTCCATTTGTGGTGTTCATCAAACTCCCTCATGGATGATTTTGTACGTCTACGTCTTTTCCAACGAACACTTACCGGTTTGGCAACAAAGTGGTACATTGAACTACCACATGATTCTTTTCATGATTTCATTTCCCTTGCCATGTCTTTCCTCACACATTTTCAATTGCCTATTCGCTACAAGATGGGTACTGAACTCTTGACCTCCCTTCGTCAAACTAACTCTGTGCATATCTCTGACCATATTCATGAGTGGAGGCGACGATGAAGGATGATCAAGGTGGTCATTCCTGACATACTATTGGAAAAATGGTTTACTAAATCACTGTTACCCCCGATCGCTCGCGATGTCGCTATGGGTGGTGCGGTCACAGAGGAACAAGCCATCGCTCAGGCTCAATGCTTAGATTTGGTTTATTCTCAATCTGGTACTTTGTATGATTTGCTTCTAAATGCTGCTCGAGCTAATACCGATCCATATAATCCGTCATCCTCATATCATGCGGATGGTGTTATCGGTTCCATCAAAACTCAATCTTTTTCCCAATCAACCACACTCTCTTCTACCTCCCCCCAAACTCATATCTTTGAGGTGAATGCAGTTCAATCTTCCCCTTCACAACAATTTGGAGGTAAGAAGAAGACAAAGAATAAATCAAAAAATAATAATGAATGACCACAAAATCAAACACCTGCTACCAAAAAGCAAACACAACGAAAACTAAAATTCCCATGTATCATTTGTGGTGACGACCACTACACTCGAGATTGTCCACTTCGCAATGATGTGGCCAAAATTTTCCAAGGAAAGTCACAACCGATTGTGCTTACTCAGCCTTTTCCACAGCAGCAATCCATGGTTGTTGAAACTCCCTCTCCTCGGGGCAGTTCTAGCCATCCTAATGATGAGGCCTCGTCGAGTGCACATATTTATATGTTTAATGGGATCAATTTGACCACTCGCTCTAAGACATATGACACACCAAGTAACCCTGAAAAAGGAAAAGACATTAACGGTACCGGTACTTTACCGAATCCATCATTGTCCTCCGTTAGTCTTCCATCAGTTAATCCTCTGTCTGGACCACTCCAGATTGAGAAACCCATGTTCGGCTCTATCTTACGCCCTCCTAAGAGAACTATACGTAAATCTACCTTTAATCCTAGTTCACGTGCCGCCCAAAACTACAACATTGTTGACGATTTGGCTCAAGCACTGTGTGCTATGTCTGCGTTAGAAGTTCTACAGCACTACCCCAGTCAACATAGAACGCTCTTAGTCTCTCTTAGTGTTATTGACCCTGAGTCCTCCAACCATATCATGTTTAACCTGGATAATTACGCATCTCGACTCTCCCACCAACTTGCTTTCCAAGTTGATGTTGTTGTTCACAATCAACAAATCCACCAAACTATTCTAGATGAGGGAGACTCAACTTGTGTTATGTATTTGGCGTGCTGGAAAGGTTTAAAATCACCAACACTCAACAAATCCCCAATGATGTTATGCACCTTCTATGGGTGAGGTTTTCATCCCCATGGGCTTTTACAGTCCCTACCCATCCAATTGGGTGGAAAAATTGTTACTATTGATGTCGAGGTGGTCGATGCTCCCCTTGATTACAACTTATTACTTGGAAGAAGTTGGTTTTATGCTATGACTGTCATTGCCTCTTCAGTTTTTCGATGTGTCCAATTTCCTCATCAGGGAAAAATTACCACTGTTGATTAGTTGGATTTCTACACGATCGATGCTCGCTCTCCCTCTACCAACAATATTCCTTTCTTGGGAGCCCACAATATCACGTATGAAAGCATTGGTGTTGGCTTACTGAAAGATTCTAGCCTCATGGGTACCTTCCCTACACCACTTCCACCAACCACACATCATATTGCCACCGTCGATATGATTTTGACCATGGCTTATCAATCTTTGGAATCATTTGACTCTTGGATTGTACCTTGTCTGTTGGAATTCGATGCACTAGGTGACACCGTGCCACTTAGTCTAGCTGAAACGTCATATGTTTCTATCCAATCCGCTTCTCCCTCGTCAGATGACCAACATCTATTGGCACCCGATGTTTCCTCGATGCAATCATGATTGAGTTCCTTGTCGTCTGCGATAGACTACATTTCCCCAACTTTTTCCTCAGATGAATCTATTTTGGAAATGCTTTGCATTGGCAAGTTACCTTGGGATAATAACTGTTACCGATCCTCTTTTCTTCCCCCTCGTGAAAAAATTCGAGTAGATATACAGTCTATCTCCCCTCGTAATGTTGATTTTCTATTGTCTCCCATGACATCAACTTCCGATGATTTGGATCCGGTAGTGGACATGGTGATTTCTTCATTAGGATTATTGGAGCCTGATCTCCTTACTCCTATCATGACCCTCAACATATGTTCCTTCCCGAGTGATTATCTTCCATCCAGTGAAGATCTCCTGGAAGCCATGACCGAGTTTTTTCCCTTGGCATGGTATCCTTCCAGAGCAGTATCCTCTTAGAAGCCATGATCAAGAAGCAGTCACGAGCATAGCTTTTCTTCTTTGTGGAAATCTCGTTAAAAAAATGAAACAGAGGCCCTGAGCATAGTTCTTTTCCTGTGTCAAGCTCATTAAAAAATGAAACAGTCACCTCTCTTGAACCTTCTTTTCATCCACCCTTCTCCTTTTTCTCATCTACTAGAGAAATTGGTGACAACCTCAAAGTTGGTGAATGAATTGAAGCTTAGGGGGCATGTCTCCAGCCTTTGATGATCATTCTAGAGTTAAGCCACTAGCTTTCAAGATGGGGGCATACCGAGATGAGTCTTTGTTCTTTCTCGTGCTTGTAAATACATGAGAATGCATCCGGGTAAACTTTTATCTCTTTTTCGGACCTGTATGGATACATGAAAAAGGAACCCCCTGGAATCTTCTTTAAGCTCTTTTTAGACTCTCTAAACATGAAAAGATTGTCGAATGATCTTGCTTCCTTTCCCACTTGTTAAAAGTTCTGAAAGGGCATCTTTTGAGTGATAATTTATCTCTTTTTCGGCCTCGCGAGACTAACATTATGAAAAAGGACAACATTGGAGTCATCTTTAAGTTCTTTTCAGACTCTCTAAACATGAAAAGATTACCGAGTGACCTTGTACTCTTCATGCTCGTTAAATTATTTCAAGAAAAAGTATATTGAGCCATAGGTTATCTCTTTTTCGGTCGCATCCGACTACTTTACGAAAAAGGAACTGAGAGATTTCTCTTTTAAGTGTTTTTCCAGACTCTATAATCATGAAAAACCTTTGAGTTTTCTATCTTTGGACTCGTTAAAACAAACATCGATAGGCCCATACGGGACCGAACTCTTACTTCTTCTAGTTTGTTAAAAAGGAAGAGGGAATTACTGAAGGTGAGTCATATCGAGCATGTGTTACCCTTCTCGAGCTCATTAAGTTAAAAAGAGGTACTCATCTATCTAGATGGGGGAAAAATTGAAGGAAGCAAGCCAAGCAGTTTTTGAGAACATTACCAAGTAACTCTTAGAGTCTCCCTTGAACACAACACTTTGTCTTTGCGCACATCTTAATCTACTGAGCCTCTGCACTGAACCAATCCTTTGAGTTTTTATTACTCCTTTGGGTCACCCGATGAAAGTCACAGTATCCATTGCATCATCGTGTTTTGGTCCATGTCATGTTTCTGCTGTTGTGCCTCAGTGTTCAAGGGAAGTATCTGCCTCGAGAGTCAGCCATCACAAATATCTTGTATCAATACCCGTGTCAGTCCATGTTCATTTGATCTACCAATTACATCTCTGTGTCTGTTTTGTGTCATTGATGGGGGATACATCAAGGCCCTCCTTCGATGAGTCTATTCCTGTCGACTTCAACACATTATCCAGGGACTGGACTTAGACACTAATTAGTACTTTGGGACCTACATGCCTCAATGGCAGGCTTCCTCACATTCGACAGTGGGTTTACATCATTGACCTCTAATTAGATGATTCCACGGATGTTTGAATTCAGCTCATCCATTCACATTCGTTGGAATGTACTAGAAGTACCTTGGGAATCATTGACATTAATGATGATTTCCCTCATGCTTGTTAATGGTTTACATCATTGACCGGTAATTGAGTGGTTTCTGCCATGTTCAACATCAGTACATCTATTCACATGGTTAGATTCGTACTACATCGGGATCGGTAAGAAGACCCTGGGTTGAGTCATCACTCTTATATGTACTTTTCCCAGGTTGCGAAGGAGTTTCTCTTGAACAATGACATATATATTGTCACATAGATCCACTTTGTATTGGTCGTGGCTATGTCTTGTCATCTCATAGATCCACTGTGTATTCTTCATGGCTACGATCAGTTCAGGTCATAGGAGTATATATCCACGTTGTATCCTCGGTGGCTATACCTTTTATCAATACAATTATGGATCCGAAGTGTATTATATGGCAGCCATACCTTGAAAGTATTTATCACCCAAGCATAGGTATGTCTGCCTTGGGTTTGAAACATGTCATAATATTTGTTGGATGTTTGTGTGCATCTTTTGTTAGGTTCTCTACGTCTATACCCTTGCTTGAAAGTCTACAAAGAATTTCAGCTATCAGTTCTCGTCTTCTAACTTCATACTTTGGGGGGAAATCTATTACACATCAAAATTACTCACTTCGATAGTGTCACAAGTGTCGTCATTACAAGTGTCGCAAGTGTTGCATTTTGCTCACAAGTGTCGCAAGTGTCAGAAAAAGAATACTTCCATAATGCCTATGTCGTACCTATAATGACATCAGAAAGACATTTGAAACACCTCAAACATTTGATTTGGAAGAAGAGGAATGGTTAACTGGGTTTATGAACCCCTTGCCATTTGAAAGAACCACAAAAATTGAGTTTTTAGAGGAGAGCGCTCCCCTATACCTCTCTCAAGAGTGTTGGTGCTCCCCTATAGACTATCAGGGAGCGTTATAACACTCCATCTACCCTTTTGGAGGAGCGCCACTATTGTTAGGAGTGATGGCACCCCCCTATACATTACTAGGGAGCGTTATAACACTCTGATTTCCCTTTTGAGGGACCGCTACCTATTCTAGGCAACAGTTCGTTTGTTGAGAAGAATGGGGGAAAAATCTCTTCAATCTTTGAAGGCAGTTGGATTCGAATCCTTGGTCAAGCCATGATCTTAGGGAAGATCCCTAACTGAAGGAGGAAAGTCCTCAACTTACCCCAAAGATATCTCAAGTGGTTGGGCCTCTCTAAACCTATATAAGCAGGCCTTCTCATGGTGAAAAGGAAAAAGGATTGGAAGCATGAAACCTATGATATCATAGGAAACACACAGTGAAGTGGAGAATAATCAGTGAAGCTATTGTCATTCTGATCATGGGTATTTTGAGCAAGGGTTAGACAAAGAGGACTTGATGAAGCTACTGCACTCACATCTACGGTTGTAAGTTTCCTTCGTTGTTGTTCTCATTAATGTGATATGCTTGGCCTGTTTCTTTCAAATTTGTGTTTGATCTCACATTGATTTATCTCTAATAGATAGGTCTATTTCAAGCTAATATCAATAGAGTAGGAAGTGGTTGTACTTTTGTTTGTCTACAGAGCTTATCAAGGAGCGAAAGATTGGAGCTCAACTCGGACCGTGCAAGGACAAACACCGGTAAAAGGTACTTCTTTTCTCCTTCTTCCTCACACATTAGTTTATCTAGATTTAAAAGGAAGTCAGTGTCCATGATAAGCATCTTCTACCTTAAGAGTTAAGAGTCTAGCTCCCAAGAGGAGATCCACATGTTCGTAGGGAGATTTTCCTTCAACAGAGGTCCAAACAGATTAGCGCAGTCGTTCAAGGTTGCCATCAATGCCAAAGGGGGAGATTTTTGGCATGTTTACAAGAAGAGCGTGCTTGCCATTGATGGAAAGAATAGTAGCAATGATGGCATGTCTACAAGAAAGAACAACAGCAACGATAGAATGCTTACAATTTTGATGGAAAGAACAACAACGATGAAGGTATGGCTACAAGAAAGAATAGTAGCGACAATGGCAGGTTTATAGTTGGGAGACAACAATGGAAAATAGGCAAACAGAAGGCAAAGTATTTGTTTGTCATTGATGGCAAGCTCATCCCAACGATGACGAACAAGAGAAAGTGGAAAGACCAGTAGTGAAACAATGATCGCATGGGAAGATCAGAAGCGTAAACTCCATTTCGGAGTTTCAGATACCAGGAGTTGGAGGATTCAAGGAAGCAACTCACGACATGAACTTGTGAAATGTGCAACCCCAAAATCTCGAAACAAGCACATCAACAAAGACTCCATTTCGGAGTTTCGGATACCGGGAGTTGGAGGAGTCAAGAGTCGAAACTCTTCATCACAGGAGTCCCAAAGTCGTGAAATGTGAAACACAGAAATATCTTCAGATCATTTCGGGGATCATGACATGGATTTTCGGAGTTTCAGTGATCACGACTTGGAGAGTCAAGATTCCTCGCAACAGGAATTCGCAACATGCAAAAGTCTGAAATGTCAAAATGAGAAAAACACCTTTTGGTGTAGGTTTTGGATAAAGGGAGTTGGAGTGTCGAAACACTTCACCACAGGAATGTCGAAATGCCGAAATGTAGAAATGCATTTTCGAATAAGGCTATGTTCACAGCCAGTGGTCACATCTACAGAAGATGAAGGAAGGAGCTAGTGCAACCAAACTCCATTTCGGTGATCGCGACTTGGAGTGTCGAGACCCTTCACCATAGGAATGCCGAAATGAAAAATTGTGAAAGTGCTTTATGGATAAGCTCTTGGTCACCATCGGTGGTCACATCGTCGAAGAGCTATAGAGAAGAGATCAAAGAGACAAGATCCATTTCGTAGTTTGGGACATGGAGAGTCGAGACGACTCTTCACAGTATCCCTGAAATGTGAAATGCGAAATGCATGTTCAGAATTGGCCCCTGGTCATAACCTATGGTCACATCGACGAAGGCTCAAGGGAGGAGCTAGCACGAAGTTAATATCCATTTCAGAGATCACAACTTGGAGAGTCGAGACTCTTCACCATAGGAATGCCAAAATGATGAAATGTCGAATTGAGAAATGGAGAAATCAACTCGAGACCCTATGCTTGTAATCCAATGGTGTTGGATACCTGGAAATCTGATCGAAGGGCTACCATTTCTCTTCACAGTTAATCAATTAGTTCTGATTCAGTTAGTAGAACTAAATCATGACTCTTAGATGATTGGCGATTCAGTTGTTGATGCGTTTTCTTGGAGGTTCGCAGTGTAACTTCTAGAAATGACTGATGGTTTTTGCCAGAGGACTCAAAGAGACTTCAAGGTGATCATCAGAGAAGATTAAGAGTCTCAAGGCATCTTCCAGTGGTATAAAGATTGTTCATTGAGTTGATTGATAGATGGAAGAGTGTTGAATCCTGTAACTGCAACAGAGGGAATGAGCTCGACTGTGACAGAGAAGACGAAGAGTCTCGACTACTAGAGAGGTTAAGGAATCTCAGCATAACACCTAGTGATGATGGACAAATGGGTTTAGCTGCCAAAGAAGCTAAAGAGTTGCAAATTTGATCAGGCAGAGCACTTGACATTGTGAATAAAGGATGCAAAAGATGCATAGAGAGAATAAAAAAGCAGAACAAAGTAGAGATTGGGTGTTGTTGAGAGTGATTAAGGTGTGTAGAAAGAGGTAGAGTGTTGCAGCTAAAATGCACAGAAGAGGAATGGTGCATAGATGGGACATGGCTCACAGAGCATAAAAGGCAGAAGAACATAAAGAGTATCGAAGGAGTGCAGGAAGAGACTGATGCAGGTAGAGCAGAGCAGTGTAGCAGAACAGTGATGAGATCAGTAAGCCATTGATAAAAATTGTATCACTGTGATAAATTTATATATAGAAAAAATTATATTTCAGGGTGGTAGGGAGGTGCTAGGGATGATTGTTGTCCTCAGAGGTTCAAGTGGGTGCTTGAACAGAGGGAGTTGTAGCTTCCATCTAGTTGCAACCAAAAAACCAGGGTGGTGCAAGGGAGAATATTGATTCTCTGATATACAGTTCGGTGCTTGTGTAACTGGAATTTTGTGCTTCCATCCAGTTGGTGCTGGAACTCTTAGGGAGTTGGTGCTTCCTTCTAGTGGGTGCTAGAGAAACCAGGGAGTCGGTGCTTCCTTATAGTGGGTGCTAGAGAATCCAGAGAGTTGGTGCTCTCAGCAAGTAGCATCTTGCAAAACATGTAAATGTGTTGACTTGCACAAAATAGATCTAGATAAAAAATGATACACACATTTGTAGAGAGAATTGGAAAAGAAGAAGAAGGAGAGAAAGAATGGAAAGAATTCTCATTAACCGTTGTGAATAATGAATAATTTACACATGATATACTCTGTATAACTCAATGAGTTCGACTTGAGGTGAACCAAGTCATCGTAGTGGTGGTCTAGAGTGATGTGGACACACACCAGCATTTACGGGAGTGAACTACCACCTATTCTAGTCTCTCAGGCAGTTACGGGAGTGAACTACCACCTAGTTGAGTTAACTAGTCAACTAGTCTTCAATTAACTGACTGAACAGAAAGTATTGAGGATTTAACTTAAGGAATCAAGGATAATGTGCCACTTTGGTGATGATACCAAGGTAAGGTCGAATTAGCATGGTTATTATCCCAATGTTTCATGGTGATGATCCCAATGCAACATCTAAACTCAACTCAACTAGTCAAACTAAGTGTGAACTGAAAGAGAATATTCTCTAGGTGGAATATTCTCTCATAAAATATAGGAGACTGGATAATGACTAATAAACAAATAAAAACCTTAGGAAAAATAAATCCTAGGTGTGTGTGAAGTAACTCCAACACCCCCCCTAAACATCACTATGGTAAAAATAAAGATTGGATCCCAAAAACGAGGCCATGTTAGGTACCCATGTACAAAAGATACACTGCAAATAAAGTGAGGAAAGAGGGAAAACCTCATGGGAAAAACTCCCCCTCAAGGTACAATGTATGTAAAAAGAAGAACTACAGTTGCTAGGAAACTGTGTCCTTTAGTCCAAGACGACCTCATAGAGAATGGAATTTCTTCTCAGTGAAGGTCTTAGTGAAAATGTCGGCCATCTGTTCTGCTAAAGGACAGAACTGTAAGTCGATAATACCCTCATGTACTAAGTCCTGGATGTAGTGCATGTGGATCTTGATGTGCTTTGTCCACTACCTCTAAACTGGATCTCTACAAAACTTCAGAGTGCTCTGGTTGTCACACCAGATGACGATCGGCCAATGAAACTGAATGCCCCACTCAGTGAGAAAATGTTGTAGCCACATAGCCTGAATGGTTATGTTAACTACCCCTCTGTACTATGCCTCGGCTAAAGATAGAGAAATGGAAGCTTGCTTCTTGCTCGACCAACAGATAGGCCCAGAACCAAGACTGAGTGAGTAACCAGATGTGGACTTGTGATCAATGTTATCGCCAGCCCAATCGGAATCAATAAACCTAATGAGATCTAATGTAGAGTCTATTGCATAATGAATCCCAAAGGTGATGGTGCCTTGTACATATTGAAGGATACGCTTTGTAGCTTTCCAATGTAGCTCATGTGGCTCCTGCATGAACCTGGAAACTGTGCCAACTTCATATGAGATGTCTGGTCTAGAGTGTGTGAGATACAACAAGCTCCCCACTATATGTCTGTACAGTGTGTTGTCAACTAGTGGAGTCTCCCCGCCATCCTCAAGTTTGACTCCTGATAGGAAAGGAGTCGGAGAAGACTTGCAGTCTGTCATGTGAAATATCTCAAGGAGATCTCCTGCATACTTGGATTGAGATAGTTTGATGCCTGATGCATCCTGACTGATCTCAAGTCCAAGGAAGCAGTGTAGTGGACCCATGTCCGTCATCAAAAACCTATCATGAAGAATCCTCTTGACTGCAGCTATTGTTGAAGTCGAGCAACTGGTGATCAACAAATCATCGACATACAAAACTAAAAGTAGAAGTGAATCAGCTATCCTAAGCATGTATACATTCACATCTGATTTAAAATGTACAAAGTTCTATGAAAACAGGTAGGAGTCCATCTTGGCATACCATGCCCTCGGAGCCTGCTTGAGGCCATAAAGTGACTTCTTCAGTCGATAGACCAAAGATGAGTCCTGCATAAATCCTTGGGGCTGCTCCATGTAGATCTCCTCAGAGAGATCACCATGAAGAAATGCATTCTTCACATCCATCTGATGGACTTCCCATCCCTTGGTTGCCGCAATGGCAAGGGCCAATCGAATGGAATCCATCTTCGCTACTGGAGTGAAGGTCTCATCATAGTCAATACCATGAACCTACTGAAAGCCTTTGGAAACAAGCCTGGCTTTGTATCTACTGATATGTCCATCTGTTTTGCTCTTGGTCTTGTAGACCCCTCTGCAACTGACAAGTTTCCTCCTAGAATGAAGGGGAAATAGATCCCAAGTCTGGTTCTTGAGGAGGGAGTTGTACTCCTCCTACATGGCGGATTTCCAAAAGGGATTTCCAGCAGCCTCACCATAAGAATGTGGATCTAAAGACTAAACCAAGAAAAGATGCCTAGAAGGCAATGGTTCATTGGCAGTGAGTGCAATAGGAGGCTCCTAGAAATCAAATTGAGTCCTCCTAGTATCAGCTGGATCACCAACGATATCCCCTGCATCCTGAAGAGTAGTATGTGCCCACTTGGGCCTCTGGTCTGGCTCTACAACTACATCTAGATGCTCTGAATCTACATCTGACTGTACTGACTCTGAATTTGAATCATCTGAGTCCTCTGAATCAAAACTCTCATCTGAAGAAGAGTCAGCATGTGCATGCTCATCATCTCAGACAGGTGGAAGAGTGAAGGTGTATGCATGTGACTGTTGAGGTACATGCGAGACACTTTCCTTGAATTAGAAACTACGCTCAATGATGATTCAATCTGAGGAAAGATCAATAAGACGATATCCCTTCACATCGTCAGGGTATCCAACAAAAATTCACTCAGTGCTCTGTGGATCAAGTGCCTTCCTCTTTTCAGAGGGAATCTAGGCCCATGCACGTGAACCAAAAATGTGAAAGTGGGCCACTTCCGGTTTGAGGCCATTCCAAGCCTCGTAGGGGGTCTTATCCTTGATAGATCTATGAGGAGATCTATTTTGGATGTATGTTGCACAGTTAAGTGATTCGGACCATAGTATCTATGGTAGGAACTTTGCATGCAACATGCAAGATTCCATCTCCTTTAGAGATCTATTTTTCCGCTCGTCTACTCCGTTTTGTTGTGGAGTGCAGGGAACTATATGTTGCAACTGAATCCCTACCTCATGGAAAATATTATGAATCTCATGATTCACATACTCTCCCCCGTTATCAGTTCGGAGGACTTTGATCTTCTTTCCGGACTGTGTCTCAACCAAAGCTTTGAAATCTTTGAGGTGTTGAAAGATCTCGGATTTTTGCCTGAGAAAGTAGATCCAAGTAAAACATGAGAAATCATCAATAAAAATGAGAAAAAACCTCACTTTTTTTATCGATGGATGTGGAAAAGGACCCATGAGGTCACTGTGGATTAGATCTAAAGGTGCGGAAGCTCGTTGAGACTTTCCTTTGTCAAATTTCTCTTGAGGGTGTTTTCCGAGAACACATCCCTCACATACTCCCTTGGAGAAATGGATGTCTGGTAGACCATCAACTAATTTGTGCTTGCTAAGTTGTTGCATGTATCTGAAATTCAAATATCCAAACCTTTCATTCCATATCCTACTACTTTCATCAACATGAGTAAGCAGTAAAGCAAAATCAGGTTCAATGAATTCAGAAAATGTATACAATCTAGAATAATGATTTACCTCACCGGTAGCAACCTTGGAGTTGGTTTGCATGTCGTAGATGTCCAAGGAATTTTGTGTGAACATGACTCTCTTTCCGGTGTTGGAATTCGTCATTTGATACACAAAGAGAAGGTTGACAGAAATCTTGGGAACATGCAACACATTCTCGAAGCTTCTATTGGTGAGTTCAATCCTTCCTTTGCCAGTGACTTCGAAAGAAGAGTTGTCCACCATCAAAATAAGAGGACCTTTGCATGCATCCAAAGAAGAATAGACTACTTCTGAGGCATCCATGTGATGTGATGCTCCTAAATCTACGATCTAAGCATCGGGAGAGGAGTTGATTGCAATCAAGGCATGGCTAGAATTGTCTTTCTTGGAATTCAGATCTTCTGGCTTCTTCTTCTTTGCACCCTTGGGGATGCGATATCCAAGTTTGTTTTGTTTAAGTATCTGAGACATCAAATCTATTTTTTTTTTCATGCATGTTGATTCCGAATGGAATCCTTTGTGACAGTATGTGCATTTCTCTCCTTTTCTTCCCTTTTCTCCTTTGGATCTGGAGGCATCGGTGAAGGGTTTTGTGTACCCTTCCTTCTTCGTATGTGCATGAGATTTCCTCTTATATTTATCTTTATATTTCTGATATTTTTGGCTGCCATCATGCATAGTGAGTGCATGTGCCCTTGGGCCTTTGATTGCGCCCATGTTGATGAGCTTGGTTTGCTCTTGTGTCAGGGATTCGATAAAGTCCTCAAGAGAAGGCATCTTCCAGGTGGATCTAGAGGTGAATCTAGCAGTATGGAATGTGGATACGAATACAGAGAATTCAGGTCCAAGCTTGGAGAGAATGGTGAGAACCATTTGTTTCTCCTCCTTTGATTTATCAACCCCGCAAGCTTTGAGTTGTGACAGTAAATCCTTGATTTTTGTAAAGAAATCTTGGATATTCTCAAAGATTTTTGGATCCAATGTGAGAAGCTCCACCTCCAGTATGTGTCCCCTCATCTCATCCTATTTTCCAAAGATCCCTTCCAAGATGGTCCAGGCTTCACTGGGAGTCTTACAGGAAGATATATGAAAAAGGAGATCGGGAGAAATAAGACTTCAAATTGTTCTAAGTGCCTCATCCATGCGATTTAAGTACTTGGATTTTTCTATGACTGATGTCGGTTCTGTATCTATATTCATGGTTAACCTATACAACCCTCTGGATCAGATATGTATGGCTATTTTCTCCTTCCATGCAAAATAGTTGTAAGGTGTAAGAATGAATTCTTTTTGGAATTCCATCTTTCCGCTGTCTTCAATCTTCGATACCTACAAAAAAATTTAGTGTAGCTTTGCTTAGCACTCTGTTGGCTCTAATACCATGTAAATTTGTTGACCTACACAAAATATATCTAGCTAAACAATGATACACACATTTGCAGAGAGAATTGGAAAAGAAGAAGAAGGAGAGAAAGAATGGAAAGAATTCTCATTAACAGTTGTGAATAATGAATAATTTACACATGATATACTTTGTCTAACTCAATGAGTTAGACTTGAGGTGAACCAAGTTTCCATAGTGGTGGTATAGAGTGAATTGAACACACACCAGCAGTTACAGGAGTGAACTGCCACCATTTCTAGTCTCTCAGGCGGTTACGGGAGTGAACTGCCACCTAGTTGAGTTAACTAGTCAACTAGTCTTCAGTTAACTGACTGAACAGAAAGTATTGAGGAGTTAACTTAAGGAATCAAGGATAATGCGCCACTTTGGTGATGATACCAAGGTAAGGTCGAATTAGCATGGCGATGATCCCAATGTTGCATGGTGATGATCCCAATGCTAAACTCAACTCAACTAGTCAAACTGAAGTGTGAACTGAAAGAGAATATTCTCGAGGTGGAATATTCTCTCCTGAAATATAAGAGACTATATAATGACTAATAAACAAATAAAAACCTTAGCAAAAAGAAATCCTAGGTGTGTCTGAAGTAACTCCAACAAAACAGAGGTTGTAGCCTCATTATGAGTTGGTGCATATAAGTATGATAATGTACAGAATGTAAATATTACTTATCATATAAAGAAGAAGAGGTTTTTACCCTTTATGGGTTTCCTCAGGAAATATCTGTCTCTATATATTTCATATGTGTGAGTGATGTTGAATGTTCTATTGCTTACTTCCCTGCATTACTGTGATTGTCATTCAGTGCTCTGCAAAGAGTTTAAAATAAGCATAATTGTTTAAGCTCGGTAACAACTGATTCACCCCCCGCCCCCTCTCAGTTGTCCAACAATTGGGATCAGAGCCGACCCATTTTATCTAAGGTTAGATCCTAGAGATTAAACCTGTCAAGCCATGAAGGAAATTCAACCAATAAGGCCCTTCTGTTCAATGGAACAAACTTTGCCTTCTGGAAAGTTAGAATGAGAACCTACATAATGGCTTTAGGTGCAGATGTGTGGGATGTGGTAGATACTGGTTATGTAAAGCCAGTTGTACTAGCTAATAAGGATGACACGCTAGAATTTATCTTCAACTCTAAGGCTATGAATGCTATCTTGAGTGGGCTTGCAGAAGCAGAATTCGTAAAAGTTATGCACCTAGGAACTGACAAAGAAATGTGGGACAAACTCATTAGCAGTTATGAAGGTAATAAGAAGGTAAAGGATGACAAGATTCAAACCTATAGAGTACAGTTTGAACTGTTGAAGATGAAAGAAGATGAAACTATTGGAAAATACTTTCTCAGAGTTGAAGAACTGGTAAATGCAATGAAATCACTTGGTGAAAAAATTGAGGAACCTTCTTTAGTTCAGAAAATTTTGAGATCTCTACCAGATAGGTTCAACCCGAAGGTCTCTGCTATAGAAGAACTTAATGATCTAAAAACCTTTGATTTTTATCAACTTCTATTAACATTGACTGCATATGAAATGAGAATAGTTAAAGATAAACCCACCTCAAGAGAAGCATCATTTAAGGCAGACAAGAATGAGGATTCTGAGCCTGATGAAATTGAAGCAAAATTTGTGAAGAGACAGAAGAAGGGATCAGGCAAATGCAAAGGTAAATTGCCTTTCAAATGTTTCAACTATGGTAATATAGGTCATTTTTCAAATAAATGTCCTCACAAAAGAAAGGATCAGACATGCGATGATGAGGAGAAGCACAAACATAGAAATTTCTATAAAGAGAATAATTTTAAGAAGAAAAGTCTTTGTGTAAACAATGATGATGATCCTTCATATGATGAAGACAATGACTCCTCTATTGAAGATAAACTAAATGACTTCATACTTATGGCTAAAGAGGATTATGATAATAAAAGCACAAGAAGTGAGGCTAATGAAGAAGAAGTTGTGGTTGGTATGGAAGGCGAATTGATCAGTGCATTGGAAGAGATTGACAGACTTAGAATTAAGAACAGAAAGGAAAAAAAATTGTTGATACAGTTCGCGAAAGACAGTAAAGAACCTAATGACGAACTTGTCCTACTAAAAGTGGAATTAGAAGAGGCAAAGAAAATCGAAGACATTCTGAAACAACAGTTATCAGAAAAGAAGGAAAGATGTGAAACCTTAGAAGAAAAGATAGTAAAAACCAGATAAGAAATGGAGAAGTTTAAGGCATTGTATCACCAAAATCTGCCAAGTATTAAAGCCTCAGAAAGATTAACCTCCATTCTAAATCAGCAAAGAAACCCATAGTTGAAAGTTGGATTGGGGTATGAAGAAGGATCAAGTAGTGATCATCCAAGTAATACAGAACCTATCAAGTTTGTCAAATCCTCAAACATTGACAATAGTCACTCTGGAGAAACAAAGAAAGAAAATCAGCTACCAAGAAGGAATGAAAGAAAAAGTACCAGAACCGAATCTATAGATCAGAGAGATTATCGGCATGAAAGAAATCGAACTCCTCAAAGAAGACATACTTTTTCAAGGTACAAAGGCTTTTTCTCTGGTTATTGTTTTTTCTGCTCTAATTTTGGTCACAAAGATATAAATTGTTCTTTGAGATTTAGATATGAACAATCAAGATATTCAACAAATAACCATCTTCCACAACAAAGATCGAGACAACCAAGCAACAAACAACCTCAGACTATAAATCATGCGATGGTTGGGAAAAGGACGCAAGTTAAACATAACAATAGTTCTGAGCATAAAAATTGTTATGATATTCTATTTAGTGAACCAGAATGTTAAATCTGTCATAACTATGGATATAAAGCTGCAGATTGTTGCTTAAGGAATTACAAGCTAGATTTGATCCCCACTGCTGAAAATGTCAAGGTTTGGAAGAAGAAAGCAGATGACAAGTGTGGACTAGTGTTATTAGCCCAAAGACAAAAGAATCCCTGGTATATTGACAGTGGATGTTCCAAAAATATGACTAGAGACAAAAGTAAGTTTCTAACTCTAAGTGAAAGAAAATCAGGGAATGTAACTTTTGGAAATGATGCACCAGGAAAAATAAAAGGTAAAGGAATGGTAAGTTTGAGTAATTTCAAAGGGAAATCTCAAGATGTGTTGTTTGTAGAAGGTCTGAAACATAATATTCTTGATGTCAGTCAAGTCTATGACCGAGGATGTGAATTCGTTTTTACCTCTAAAGACTCTAGAATAAAAATTTTGAATTCAGGACAGCTAGTTGCAAAAGGGATAAGAATAGAAAACAATGTCTATGTGTTAAAAGAATAAAAAAAAGAATTCCACTTAAGAAAGTATGATGAAAATTGGTTATGGCATAGGAGACTTGGACATCTCAACTTTGACCACTTAATCAATATCAAAAATCTTGAGGCAATAAAATATCTTCTGAGAATATCAAAGCCCCAAGATTCTATGTTTAAACCCTGCCAAGTAGGAAAGCTAACCAGGACACAATTTAAGTCCAAGAGCTCTACTTCAACAGAGAAACCACTCCAACTAGTTCATATGGATTTATGTGGACCATCAAGACAGGAAGGCACATGGAAAGAAAACTACTTCATGTTGATTATTGATGATTACTCCATACTTACTTGGGTTGCCTTTCTCAAGGAAAAAGCTAAAGCATTTGAGAAGTTTAAAATATTTAAGGATTTAACTTAGAATCAAACAAGAAAGAGGTTAAAGGCAGTAAGATCATACAAAGGAGGAGAATTTATGTCAAGTGATTTCAAGGAATTATGTGATAAGCATGGGATCAAGAGAGAATACACAATCCCAAGAACTCCACAACAAAATGGAGTAGTTGAGAGGCAAAA